>CAMXCT020006674.1:350000-355000 GCA_947184155.2 Cladocopium goreaui
TTCTCAAGCCTAAACTAAACAATCCCTAAGATACACTATAAAAATAAATCAACCCTAACCAATCCTGAATAAACAGCAAACCAACCCCAAAAAAGCCCAAAACAACCCGAAGTAAACCCTAAACAAATCTGAAAACTTACCCCACATATATCCTAAACCAACCCTAAATAGATCTCGAGCCAAGCCTAAATAAACCCTGAACCAAGCCTAAACAAAACTTAAATAGATCCTAAACAAACCCTAAATAGACCTTGAACATCCTTGAGCCGGGCCGAAGCAAACCCTAAACCAACCCTAATCCAACTCTAAATGAATCCTGGTTGCAAAATAACATGCGACATGAACAATTCGAGCACCAAAATGTTGCAAATACCGCGGAAAATGAGAGGTTCAAACTCCAAAATGTTGCAAACAGCAGTTGAAATGGCAGCTTCCAGCGCCAACATGCTGCAAATAGCAAGGGAAACGGACAGGACAGGAGATCCAAAAAAAAACCCAACACGGAAACAAAACAATTCCCAAAATAATTCCGGACCCATATCATCCAAGAGAAAGGATTACATGAATGAAAATGGTGTTGGGGGACATTTTATTGTTTGGGAACTATTCGAACCACACGTTGCAAGGAGAATGGCACCTACTCTGGCGAGTTCTTCACATTTGCGTTTCTCGGCAGCCGCGCAGAGCCTCGCAGAGCCCTGTTTGTGAAGTTGGTTTGTCCAGAAATGGGAGATTTGCCTTCACTTTGTAGCAAGCTTTAGTGAGAAAATGATGATATAATATATATATAATATTATAATATATATAGATAATTTTCTGATATGATCCATTTCTGGATAAACCCGACTAGTGTAATTGTATTGTATATTAGTGTGATCTTTTGATTCTCTCCATGCTCAGTCACTCAGTCTGGCTGGTTTCATTCGGCAGCGTGGTGAGAGCGATGCTTGCCGGACACTTGGACACCAGCCAGTCATGACAGTCAGATTTCACACCAGAAAAGGCCGAAGCGATCACTGCATGAAAGTCAGGCTTGAACCGCTTGCTCTATGCAGGGAACTTAGAACATCTTAGAACTCTCAACCCTCAGGATTGTTCAATTTTATGCTGTAAGCTTGTCCTTAAACCAGCAACATGCTATGGCATCGTTCGGGTATCCGGGGAATCCGTGGTTTCTCGTTGCCCAGGAAAAGGGTCTGTTGACCTTCTCCAAGTGAGTGCGTTCTCGACGGCGACCAAAGTTGGTTCTGCTTCGGAAAATGCGCAACCAGTTCGTGGTATGGGTTGAATCTCCACAAAAAACCGGAGCAAAACTTTGCAGTATGCACCCATATTGAATTGCACTTGTATGTGTATGTGTATATAATTACATAGGGGCTGCATAACTGTACGTATAGATATTAATATGCATATATCAACAAACAAAGACATGTATTCAGATAGATAGGTAGTATCATAGATAGATTAGAACAGAACAGAACAGAATGGCATAGAATAAAATGTTAGATAGATAGATAGATAGATAGATAGATTAGATTAGATTAGATTCGATTAGATTAGATTAGATTAGATTAGATTAGGATAGATAGATAGATAGATAGATTAGATTAGATTAGATTAGATTCGATTAGATTAGGATAGATAGATAGATAGCTAGCTAGGTAGGTAA
Source organism: Cladocopium goreaui (assembly GCA_947184155.2). Classification (NCBI taxonomy): domain Eukaryota; class Dinophyceae; order Suessiales; family Symbiodiniaceae; genus Cladocopium; species Cladocopium goreaui. Next base: position 351,670 of record CAMXCT020006674.1, read on the forward strand.
GTGGAAAAATAGATAGATAGATAAATATATAGATAGATAGATAGCTAGCTAGGTAGGTAAGTGGAAAAATAGATAGATAGATAGATAGATAGATAGATAGATAGATAGATAGATAGATAGATAGAGATAGATAGATAGACAGATAGATATGGAGTTAGGTAGGATAGATAGACCAACATATATCATATTTACATACACATTTCGATTGACCTACTGCAAAGCCAGAGCGGGCTATTTGCTCCACGCAGGTGCCGGTTATGCCTCGTCTTGCCAAGCGAAGGAAGCTGGTTGGTAGCTGAGTCGCGGAGATTTGTGACCAAAGTCCGCTTTCAATATGTTTACCCACGCGCACATAAATAAAACAAACAATATATATATATACACATGTTACATACAAACTTATGATGGATGTGTAACGTATATATGTAAATATAAACATATATATATATACATTATCAAAGGAAGTTTAGTTCGAAAACTTCCGAGTTACGGACGTATGTCCAGGGTCAGTCTTGTCATCATGCCATCACCATGTCAACAAGGTAGTGAGCGAAGGCGGTTCGCGTGTGGGAGCAGTAGAGAAGAGTAACAGTTCGGGAACGCGTGAATTCAAAGGTGAAATCACTCTCGGGCGCGAAACCCTGTGTTTTTTCGGGTAATGTGGTTCTTGGGGTCGCCAAAGTAGGGCGTCTGTTTGCGCGATCTGGCAAAGTTGTCGACAAAAGTGCGCAGGACTGTGGCGAGAGCGCAATTTGCACTTCAAAATGTTAATTTAAAAAACTTGCATTCTTGAAGTACTCTTGGAAGATGAGGTCGGCAAAATGTGCTCGAGACTGTAGCGAGAGCTCGATCTGCACTTCAAAACTCTACAAAACTGAGGCGTTCGGATCACTTTTGGAAGATGAGGTCGGTACCAGACTGTAGCGAGAGCTCGATTTGGCATAAAAATATTGAAAATACATAAAAATACGCTATTCTCGGAGTAGCGTGGAATCGTTCCCATTGTCAGCGCTGCGCGTTTGGTGTGACGCTATATGCGGGTTGCAACCGGCTGTGACAAAACGCATTGGCACGGCTGTGGGCAGCAAAGCATGAGTGATGCTGCGACGCTCCTGGCAAGCGGGCTTGCAGCTGTTTAGCACTGCAGCAGCTGCGCGAAAGGTAGTTCTTGACCATAGTGTTTCTCTTGCGCTATGCGGGATTGCAGCTGGAGGTTGCTAGACGCATTGTACCAGGTGTGCGAAGAGAAGACTTGGATAATTATTGCAGAAGCTACAGAAGAGCGAGCTGGGAGGCAGCTCAGAGCAGAAGTAGTCCAGACAAGTGGCTGCTCAGAGAAGAAGGAGCTGAGAGAAGAGGTGCCTCAGCGAAGAGGTCGCTGAGTGAAGACGTAGCTCAACAAATCCATCCATTCATTCATCAATCCCTTCATCCATTGGTCCAAGGATTCATGAGTTCATTGATTCATGGATTCACTGATTCATTAATTGGCTCAGTGGTTCATGAATTGGTTCATTGATTCAAATCAAATCGCTGATTCATTGGTTGATCGACTCATTCATTCATTAATTCATTCATTCCTTCATTCCTTCCTTCCTTCATTCATTCATTCATTCGTTCGTTCGTTCGTTCGTTCGTTCGTTCATTCGTTCATTCGTTCATTCGTGCATTCGTTCATTCGTTCAGTCGTTCAGTCGTTCAGTCGTTCAGTCGTTCAGTCGTTCAGTCGTTCAGTCGTTCATTCGTTCAGTCGTTCACTCGTTCAGTCGTTCAGTCGTTCAGTCGTTCAGTCGTCGTTCATTCGTTCATTCGTTCATTCGTTCATTCGTTCATTCGTTCTTCGTTCATTTTCGTTCATTTTCGTTCATTTTTGTTCATTTTCGTTCATTTTTGTTCATTTTCGTTCATTTTCGTTCATTTTCGTTCATTTTCGTTCATTTTCGTTCATTCTCGTTCATTCTCGTTCATTCTCGTTCATTCTTCATTCGTTCATTCTTCATTCGTTCATTCGTTCATTCGTTCATTCGTTCATTCGTTCATTCGTTCAATCGTTCATTCGTTCATTCGTTCTTTCGTTCATTCGTTCCTTCGTTCCTTCGTTCATTCGTTCATTCGTTCAATTCGTTCATTCGTTCATTCGTTCATTCGTTCATTCGTTTATTCTCGTTCATTTTCGTTCATTTTCGTTTTCATTTTCGTTCATTTTCGTTCATTTTCGTTCCTTCGTTCCTTCGTTCCTTCATTCCTTCGTTCCTTCGTTCCTTCGTTCCTTCGTTCCTTCGCTCATTCCTTCGTTCCTTCGTTCCTTCGCTCATTCCTTCGTTCCTTCGCTCATTCCTTCGTTCCTTCGCTCATTCCTTCGTTCCTTCGCTCATTCCTTCGCTCATTCCTTCGCTCATTCCTTCGTTCCTTCATTCCTTCATTCCTTCATTCCTCCATTCCTTCATTCCTTCATTCAGTCATTCAGTCATTAAGTCATTGAGTCATTGAGTCATTGAGTCATTGAGTCATTGAGTCATTCATTCATTCATCCATTCCTTCCTTCCTTCCTTCCTTCATTCATTCATTCAGTCATTCAGTCATTCAGTCATTCAGTCATTGAGTCATTGAGTCATTGAGTCATTGAGTCATGGAGTCATTGAGTCATTGAGTCATTGAGTCATTGAGTCATTGAGTCATTCAGTCATTCAGTCATTCGGTCATTTGGTCATTCAGTCATTCGGTCATTCGGTCATTCAGTCATTCAGTCATTCATTCATCCATTCCTTCCTTCCTTCATTCATTCATTCATTCATTCATTCGTTCATTGATTGATTCATTGATTCATTGGTTCATTGACTCATCGACTCACTAGTTCACTCGTGCATAGGTTCGTTGATTCATTGATTCACTGTGGATTACCGAGCCGCTGAGCCATTGATTCACGGAATCATCGTTTCATTGATCCATTGGTTTATTGCGTTGTTGGTTCACTGAATGATTGCTGATTCAAAGGTTCTTCTACTCACTACTTCATGATTCATTGATTTATTCGCTCGTTATATCATTCAGGCACTGATTCATTGGTTCGTTGCTTCACTGAATCATCGGTTCATTGCTTCATTGATTCACTGATACATTAGTTTATTGATTCATCGATTGACTGGTTCATTGGTTGGCTGATTTAGTGAGTCATTGCTTCTGTGCTTCATGGGTTCACTGATTCATTCATTCATTCATTCATTCGTTCATTCATTCATTCATTCATTCATTCATTCATTCATTCATTCATTCATTGATTCATTCATTCATTCATTCATTCATTCATTCATTCATTCATTCCATTCATTCA
>CAMXCT020006674.1:360000-368140 GCA_947184155.2 Cladocopium goreaui
TTATACTTGTATGAAATCCACATCCACGATAATTACATTGGTTAGTTATATTACTAAAAAACCATTCAACATTTACATAACCTTCTTTTGGTATTTTTCTTTTTGCTTTTCTGTCCTGTTGCTTATAATTTTCAATTTTTCTTTCATATTTGCTTTTCATGCATTTATAGTTGAAATCATCATTTACATCATCACTATATTTATAAAATTTTACCTTGTTTAAATCCCTTGCTCTTGTAATTGCAGTCCATAGCCACTCTCTATATTTTTTAATGTCATAATGGTTACAATCAAAAATTGTTATGTCTCCATCTATGCTACTACCTTGGGCTGAATGGCAGGTAGTGCAATGGGCGAATATGACATTATCCCTTACCTTTTGAATTTTTAAGGATTGTAGTATATTAGTTTTAGTGTTTTTCAATGTCATCACTCCATCCTTTCCAATATGAACTATTTTGTATTTAAAATTTACATTGAATACTGACGTTTGAGTTTTAGTATATTCTCTACATATCAGGAATTCACCTACTTCATATTCATCTTTTCTATTTTCCAATTTCCTAATTTCACTTGCTACATTCTTACAAGTATCATTTAAATAGGCAATATTATGCTTTGAACCACTTATACTAGTAGTATATCTGAAATATTTTTCAACGATTTCCTTGAAAGGAAGTTTATTTACAAAAATATCAGTTTTTACATTGCTTAATTTGTCCTTATCCTCTTGTGTTTTCAATCTCTTACATTCTTTTAATAATATACTATTTGTAAAAATATTGTTAATGATGTGGTCTGCATATACTTCATACTCTTGAATGTTAGTTAGTGGTTGAATAGGTTTTAATTGCTTGGTGTCCCCGGTAGCAATTACTATTTTGTTGTGCTTATTGTCTTCTACGAATTGCTTTATTCTCCAATAAGTGCTTAAACTACTAAAATAAATCTCATCAAACACTATAACATCATACCCTGAATAATCAAATGGTTCTAACTTTACATCACCAAAACTTATACCAAAAAACTTATTTAATGTTAAGGCGTCTCCTTCAAATTCTTGTAGTAATCTATTATATAGTAGGACATACAAATATTACCTTATAACCTTTATCTACCATTTTCTGACAGATAAATGATTTTCCAGTTCCTGGATAAACACCCCTTATCATCATTGGATTATGCCCCTTAATAACTTCAATGATATTATCAGTGTCGTATTCATTTTTAATTTCAATGACTGTATGTTTATAAGTTGGTATTTCAACCTTTTCATTTTTTGCAATTTCATATTCTACACTTGGTAATTTAATATCTTCATACTTGCTAATTCTCCATCCTCCAATTCCATTATGGAAGTCCAATATCTTTTTTGTTCTCTCCTCATCACATCTTTTAATTACGAAGGCATCAGTTTTAACACTACATACATCAACACCATTACTTCTTAACTTATAATAGTCCTGATACATTTTAAAGTTATGATATTGTAAAAGTAATTCTTTAATGTATCTAAAACCATTTTGTAATTGCGCTTTGTCCTTCAAATTTAATACATAATAACTTTCACCTTCACTATCATATTCCCTAATTTCTAAACTGTCATCCCTTTTAGTTTCAATATGTTCAACTTCAACATCAGTCAGTTTATGTATTTTGCCTCCATATTCTGTTTGATAGTTCACTGCTTCCCTTAGGTGCTTAAAAATCATGCTTTTTTGACTGGTTGAGCCCCCTTTTTCCAGAAGCCCAAAATTTATATTGGCAATGAGTTTTTTGATAGTCTTGTCCAAATCGGAATTGCTACTGATTTCATGCTTCCATAATTCATCAATGATTTCTTTTTAATTACATTTATATGTTCTTGAAGGTTGCTTGTAATACAAAATTCTGATTTTATCACACATAACCTTTTTCAAAAATGAGCCATATATCAAGCAATATTTTTTGTTGAATAAAGGCTTTCGGTTGAATAGTTCCTCCTGAACCTCAACATAATATAAAGTTAAATCATGTAATGTTGTAATATCAATGTTGTCAGTATAAACTTGCCAAATGTCAAACTGATTGAATACTGGAATTTCATTCATACTCATAAATGCTAATGTAAATGCCTTGGATACATCAGCTTCAAAAACATCAGTTGGAAAGGCCTTAGCGGAACAAAAAAGACCTGATGGAACTATCGTCCTTGCTTCATTCAATATTGCTACATCAATGTCATTGTAGAAGGATTTGTGTAATGGATTAAATAAAGACTTATTGAAATTAAACATTGCCTTATTCATTCTGTTGTATGTTATTTCACCATCAACTGCTATACATCCATCACATGATGACTTAATCAAATTTTGAGTTTTTAAAATGAATTTTGTTTTGCCTAATTTTAGTCTGATTTCTGTAACGATTGTTTGGAAACTTATTCTTGGTTCATATCCACTTTTAACCAGCTGAAAGAATACCTCAGTTAAATTGTTATTTTCTAAAACTATATTTATTTCTTCATTCTCCTCGCCCTTGATTTCTAATATCTCATTTATATCTTTAATCATTCTGAATTCGGGCGGTTCATCCTTTTCATTTAAATAGTAGTCAGTTGATGCTTTCACAACTGGGCTATATTTGTTTGCTTGTCCTTGCTGAATGCTTTTCAAATCATGATTTAAAACATATATATGATTGTTCTTCACCATGGCATAAAGGGTTTTGATATGATGGTTTCTCTTTTCTGGGTCATGTTTATAAATAAGTCTATTCATAAAATCAAAAATCCTTACCTGAATTCTATATTGCTTAAAGACTTGCTCCATTTCCGCAATAGATGCCCCCTTCTCATGGAAGTTGTCCCTGCCTATGATTTCAATTACCTTTTCCCTTGTCAATCTATTTCTGTTTTTCTCACTCATTAAAGTGTCTTTGTAAAAATCGGTCAGCGCATTAATCCAACATTCATTTTCTATATGATTGCCATTTTGGATTGCTTTATGCATGGTGGATGCTTCCATATAAATAGGTGTGGTAATGTATCTATGATATATTGATATGTTAGTAGCATCAGTCAAGTTTTCATTCAGAATATTGAACTTTTCACCCTTGCTATTTACAAATTCAACACTGGTAATCTTGATTGCTTGAAACATATTGTCGTAATATCTCATTAGCTCTTCAAATGTCCCATTAAACTCTTCATCTGTTCTTAAAAACTTGATTAATTTTCGGAACATCTCATTTTCCTCTCCATGAGTGATATTACCAGTTTCATTTCTCACTGCATCTTCATATCTATAAACAACTTGTTTAATAATATCCTTTGGAAATTCTTCTTTGATTTTGATTGTGGCTTGTTTGACATCAAAACTGTCTATATAATATTTAACACCATTCTTTGAAAAAGCACTTTTCATTTTCTCATTCCTTGGGCTTCTCCAAGTGTAGATTTGAAAATTTATAAAATATGTTTTGGCTTTATTCCTTTCCCTTGTCTCTGCTATTCTTTCTTTTATTGGTTTGGCTTCTTTGAACTTTTTTATGTTGTCCTTGTATTTTTGAAATGCTTTGTCATAAGTTCTTTTATCATCAGAGGTAAGACCTTTAATGAGATTTTCAGCAGTTGCTACGTTTGATATTTTCCTTTCACTATATAGTTTGATTATTTCATCAACTCTTTTTACAGTTGCTTTGTTGGAATTCTTGGTGTTGCTTTGTTTAAGCCTTTTCAGCTCATTAATATTTCTCTGTATAAACTTACTCATATAACAGTCTATATATTAATATTATAGTAATATTTCTTTAAATGCTTTTTTACAAGAAATATTTTTCAATCCAAAAAGTCAAACTTTCAATAGTTCGTGTCTCATCAAATTTCGAGGATAATCAGTCATTTTAAAATATGTTTGCCCTAGTGATTTTGAAATTTCTTCCACTGTATATTCACCCTTTAAAAAGTTGGATGTTCTCTCTTTTTCCGTAATTGCCTTCTTCCTCATAACCTTGACTTTATCACCAACTTTCAACTCTGGATAAATCCTATCCTTTCTTGCTTTCATTGATACATTCAATCTTGCCCTAAATTCATTTTCATTCTTTCTTGCCTTACTTGGTGTCATATTAGTAGCGGAATGAACCATTTTATCATGATAAGTAAGCATAATTTCAAAAATATAATCAATCCATTGTATATTCTCCTTGCCTTTCTTTTCACCAGCTTCAACTCTCTTAAAAAGCATATCCTTAAAGGTTCTAATAAACCTTTCAGCGAAGGCAGGGTGGTTTCTGGTTCTATGTAGTTCTATACCTTCACCTTCTACATATTCTTTAAAATCATCACCCGCAATAGCTCTTTCATCATCAGTGTAAATCAGTTGAGGATTCTCTTTCATTATTTTTAATGCTTCCATTGTTCCAGCTATGACATCTGGACCATCTTTACTTTTTATTGGAACTACCACAGCATATTTACTTAAAACATCTATCAACACTAATCCAACTCTAAATTTTTGCTTATTTTCAAAATCAGTTTTACCCTTAAAAAATAAGTCAATTTGATATGTATGATTGTTATGAGGGGCAACAAAAGAATTAAACCCTCGTTGCTTTCTCTTTACTTCTACATTCTTCTTAAAGAACTCTTTAACATCATTTAAAGTTATTGGTGGTTCTTTCTTTTTTGCGTCTTGATAAGTTGTTTGAATTGAACCGAAGCCTGACCTATCAACATAGATATTTTTTATTATATCATCTTTATTAACATCTGTCATATTAATAAAGGTGATATTAAAAATATTCCATATTTAAGCATCTAATATATTGCTAAAATATCCATTGCCATTGTGTGCTTCAACTACTGCTATGAAATTAAAATCTGTTTCATCTAATGCTTTTTTATTACAGTAATATTTTTTATTAATTTCTTCTATTTTCAAATAACTAAACATTGGTTTATTAAAATATTCTTTTGATGATTTACTAAAAATATATTTGGTTCTTTTATTAAATTGTCCTTCTGTTTGGTTATAATATTTCATAAGTAATTCTTTAATCTCTACCTTTTCCTTACTTTTATCATCAATTAATTTCATTTTAAATCTGTAAAACCTTTCACATGGTTCATAATCTCTATAATGAATAATTAAACAATCAAAAAACCCACCATGAATATTATATTTTGTTAATTGCCCCCACATAAAAATTTGGTCTGGATGTATTAACTTACTTAATTTATTCAAATAATAAGATAATAATAATGTTCTTTGTTCTACTTCATTTAAATATTGAGTTAATACATTCTTTTCACTATCCAATATACATTTAATTTCTTCACATATACTACAACAATGAAACTTGTTAATACATTCTACTGTTTCCATAGGTAGATAGTTTAATAGTTGTTTAATTTCATATTTTCTAGTGCTACAATTTCCACAGCGATTTAAACAATCATTCATTTTTAATTTTAAGTTATTGATGATTTCGACATATGCAAGATTACACATGACTATATAATAGTATTATAAAAACATTTCTTTAAATCATTTTTTACAAGAAATATTTTAACAGTTTTAAGCTTCAAATCCTGACCGGCTGGGGTTCAAATCCTGGCTGGCTGGGGTTCAATCCCTGACAGTTTGGGGTTCAATCCCTGTTGTGTTGGGGTAAGGGTCTTGGGGGCTTTCCCTGAGGGCTTTCCCTGAGGCTCTGGGGTAAGGGTCTGGGGTAAGGCTCTGGGGTAAGGGTTTTTGGCCCCCGTCTTCAAAAAATCTGTTTCCCCGAGGCTCTGGGGTAAGGGTCTGGGGTAAGGATTTGGGGGGCTTTCCCCGAGGCTCTGGGGTAAGGGTCTGGGGTAAGGCCCTGCTACAAATAGGAAATCAAACCCTGATGGATTGGGGTAAGGGTCTGGGGTAAGGGTCTGGGGTAAGGATGAATATTCAATAAAATATTTTTTATTAAATATTTTCAAATAATTATGCAGTGGAAATTATATTATATGTTGTGCCTTTATACTTTCTTGGCTTGGTTGCTTTGACTGTGCTTTTATCACTTTCATTTTCATCTTTATTGTCATAGTTGATGTCTTTAAGTTCTATTTTTCCATCATCCACCATTTCATTTAGCTTCTTTCTACGGTTATGTCTAATAGCACTTAACCTTTTGGTTTCCATAAAATCTTTTTCGTGTCTTCTCTTTTGATAATACAGCCTATTGTATAGTGCTAATTGTTCTTTGATTTCTTCCAGTGTCATGTCTCCTGGTTGTATCATTGTCATATTAATATTATATATATAATATTTCTTTAAATACTTTTTTTTTACAAGATAATTTTAAGGCATTTAAGAAACAGACTTCATTACAAAATCAGAGATTTTCTAAAATATTAAAATTTAATGTTTTACAAGTCATCGTCTTCATATTTCTTTTTGAGTTTATTGTAAAGAACTTTTCCATAATGCAGTCTCGCTTTGTTTCTGTGTTTTGTTTTGGCATTGCCCCTAGCCTTCTTCCATTCATTGAATATATCTTGAAATTCGTTGTATTCATCATTTGTAATCATCTTCTTGTTAAGGGCATCAACAAACTCATTTCTCAATTCCTGTATCGGTATTGACTTTGGTTCTAATGGTTCTCTCTTCATCTTGTCTTTCTTGACGCCTCTACCTTTCTTTGTAGGTTCTGGTTTGCTCTCGTTTTCTGCTTCTGCTTCCGCTTCTGCCTTTTTAAGACTTGCTTCTAATCTCATTTGTTGCTTTTCTTTGGTCTTGTTTGTTCTCTTTGCTCTGTTTGGTATTTCTTCTTCTGGTTCAACATCTCCGTCTCTTTTTTCACCCTTTCCCGTTTTTAATCTTGGCCGTCCATCTTTTCCTTTTGTCTCCACTGTTATTATTGCTGGTGTTGCTCTCTTAGTTCCTTCTTGTACCATTTTTGGTCGCGAAGCACTCGCGCCGCTGTGCGCGGGTCGTCCTCGTTTTCCTTTTGGTTCTATCTCTGTTTCTGGATTGTCTCGTTTCATTGGTTGGTTGCTTGATGTAGCTGTTGGGTCGCTGATATCATCATCACTAGTAGCTATTGATATGATTTCTGGAAAAGCTCTTGGGGGTTGGATGTTTAGCATCTGCTCTGCTAACGTTGGTTTGTTTTGTTTAAACATTTCTCCTCTGTGGTTCACTACTGTTTCTTCTTTTCTTTTCATTGCTCTGTTTCCTCTCTGTGATAGTTCCGCATTCAGTTGTGAAGCCTGTTGTAATCTGGTAGATGGCGGGGCTTGCGTTGGATGACTTTGTCCTGCTCCGCGTTGTTGTGCCGGTTGCTCTCCCCCTTCTTCATCTACATTCATAGGTTCTTGTGGTATTATGCTTGGACTTTGTAAAGGTAGTTGTCTACTTCTTTCTACGTGAAACGTTCTACCTGCTGTTCTTACGTTTTGTCTCAATAAAACTTCACTCATTTGTCTTAATAATAATCGTTGTTGTTCGTCTTTCAATGCTTCCATTTGTTCTACTCCATCAAAAAAACTACCTTCATTGGAATTTCTGAAAAATGTGGCATCTCGGTTTGGTAATGGCTGTCCTAGCTTCTCATTTTCATCAAGTAAGCCGATTATCTCTTCATACGTTGGTCTTCTCCGTAATCCAAGTTTTGAAAACTTATTCACATTTTCTAGCTTTGCTGTCATCAGTGTTAATATCATTTTAATTAGATAATAATTAAAATTATATTGATTATTTTTTACATACCAAATTTCAAGCTTTTGAATTGATTGATTTGTTTCTTTAAATGTTCTAAGGTATTGTGGTTTAAATTGTCTCGCTGTATATCACCCATCATTCTATCAACTTGGTTTCTATAATTAACTCTTTCATTTGCCTGTCTTATGTCATTTTGATAAGATATTAACTTTTCTCTTGTTTCCTTTTCATCTAGCTGTTTTTTCAACCAAGCTAAATAGCGAGTGTCTTGATGTTTGAACATTCCTGTTCCTTGTGGCTTACTTGTCAACATTCATTTGCTTTTTATATTTCATTGGAACCTGTTTCTTCCGATAATTCATTTTCTATATTATTATTTAGAAAATTTTGATGAAATTTTGATTTTAGATGTCTTGACCTTTGGCATCTTTGGTGGCTTTTTCCACATTCACACTGTATTA
>CAMXCT020006675.1:0-2500 GCA_947184155.2 Cladocopium goreaui
CTATCTATATTTCTATATGTATATATACATATATCTTTATATCTATATATCTTTAAATATATATATCTATTTATCTATATATCTATATCTATATATATATATCTGTATACATATATATATCTACCTAAAAGGTTTGCATTATCATGCGGATGATATTCAAACCCCAAGCCAACCCTGAACCAAACCTTATATAAATAGATCTTAAACCAACTCGATGATAACATCAAATGAAACTATTGTGCATTGTTGTGCCTTAACCTACATTCCACATGTTTCCAAGGTGCATGTCGTGTAGTATATACACCTTGAGTATCACATTCAACCTAGCACCTTGCATGTGAAAATAGGTGTTTCCAATCTGCTTTGGGGGGGAGGCGCTGCGCCCTCCCCCCCAATCCACCCCTCCCGCTTTTTTTATTTAAATTCAAGCTTGCACACATTTCAATACACTACTTTGGTTAGAATATATATATATATGTACATTGTATATATATATATATTGTATATATATATATATATATCGTATATATATATATATTGTATATATATATTGTATATATATATATTGTATATATATATTGTATATATATATTGTATATATATATATTGTATATATATATATTGTATATATATATTGTATATATATATATATATTGTATATATATATATTGTATATATATATAACAACACTAACAACACTAACACTAGCAACACTAACAACACTAACAACACTAACGGTAACAACAACAACAACAACAACAACAACAACACCAACAACAACAACAACACCAACACCAACACCAACAACAGTAACAGTAACAACAAACAACTGTTGGAATGTCAGCCTTCAGCTCCAAAATCCTGCAAGTACTGTGAGGAATGTAGCTGTAAAATGTTGCACATATGGTGGAAATCCAGATTCCAGCTCAAAAATGCTGCAAAGAGCATGGAAAATGGACAGAACATGCTGCAAACTGTTGCAAATACCGTGGAAAATACAATGGAAAATGAGAGGTTCGAACTCAAAACCGTTGCACATACCGTGGAAATGGCAGTTTCCAGCTCCAAAATGCTGCAAATAGCATGGAAAATGGTGAGAACCGGAAATCCAAAAAAATTCCCCAAACTAAAAAAAAATAAATCCCCAAACAATTTCCTACCCTTTTTGTTGGGAAGGGCCACTGGAAAGTGACTAAACACGGTTCTTTTGGAGTCACTCTTCCACGCCAAATGGTCCTTGTTCAAAACCATCAACATCCAGCACTTGGACATATTTACAGTTGACTCTCTCTCTCTCTCTCTTTCCAAAGAAGATTTGAAATTATTATTGATTCCAATTTTCGGATGTTTTCCTATACTTGCAGGACCATCCCATGAATGGTAAGCCCCCAAATGGGGGTTAGTTATATCCAATTTTCATAGAATCATAGAACACATTTTTTGAAGAGCTCCATCATCCAAAAAAACAATGCCATAGGCCATAGAAAGTTTATGAAAAAGTGTCATACCCCCCCAAATATATATGTATACGTGTATAAACCATTCCCAAATGGGTGGTTTATTACTGTTTAACCCACATGAAAAATATCCAAATCACATTGAAATCACCATATTTTTTTTGCTCAAATCCCATGGAAAACCAGCACTTTTCATGGTGAAATCCAGTGGCACCCCCTTCAGGTGCCTGACTCGGAGTCAGTGTCGTCGATGGAGGTCGCAGGCGTCGCCATGCGGCTGTGAGGGAGATGTAGAAGCATAGGTGTATGTTAATATGTATATAGTGTATATATATATAGAAATAATACACTGTTATAAATGATTTTTAGAGATACATGAATATGTTATTATATATATATTGTTGATATGATGTATGTATATTATATATATATATCTTTAGTTATGTCTATTGTCTATATATGCAAATATCTAGAATTATATATAGCAATGTATCATAATATATCATAACAGGTTGTGTTTGTATTATATATGTACACATCTATCTATCTTTATCTACAATGTCTATTGTCCATATTAATCTACACATATATTAACTTTATCAAAGCATCCATCTTTATCATTCTTTTTCAATGTCTATTTCTAGTACCTGCAGATGACATGGGAGTAGTCGGACATACCCAAAAAACGCAAACTCCCATGTCATCTCCCATCTGTGGTAAATTCGTCTTCCCATCTCATTACCTCCCACTTCCCATCTTGGACGTCCCATCTCCTGCGGTAAATTCGTCTTCCCATCTCATTACCTCCCACTTCCCATCTTAGACGTCCCATCTCCTGCGGTAAATTCGTCTTCCCATCTCATTACCTGCCAATTCCCATCTTGGAAGTCCCATCTCCTGTGGTAAATTCGTCTTGCCATCTCATTACCTGCCACTTCCCATCTTGGACGTTCCATCTCCTGTGGTAAATTCGTCTTCCCATCTCATTACCTGCCACTTCCCATCTTGGACGTCTGTGTTTTCCTGGAAGTCCCAAGATTCTT
>CAMXCT020006675.1:7500-85000 GCA_947184155.2 Cladocopium goreaui
TCCACCTACCAAACATATTAATGGCAAATATAGTAAATCAACTATAGTAAATCTTACTGGTTTGTGATTTAGTTGAACCAGTGCAACTGAGATCTGGATGCTGGAAAGTTACAAAAACACGGGCGATTGACCCAAACTTTGAAATCATATAGTGAATGCCAGACAAAAACTGATACAGTTCTCCAAGCAAAATGGTGAGATGCACCAACACAGTGAGGAGGTGGTACTTGTACATAACTGGCAAATATGGGCATGGCATATGACCAACTAGCTGTTTTTTTTTTTTACATATTTCTCCCTGAAAAAACAAAACAAACAACTAGAAATCTCGTCCCTAAATATTCATTGGCGAAACACACATATAGATTTTCTGTTTTTTTTGGCGAACGAAAAAGAAAACACATGCTTATATATGTATATATATATATACATATTAGTCAATTTACACATATACAATTTCCCCAATCAACAAATCCTAAATTTCCAACAGATTGGTGGGCAAACCATCAGCGGAAAGCATTTTCCGTCAGGCCTCACATCGCAAGCGTCGCGTGGGTGGTGCGTACCAAGCCCACGTGATGAACCAAGCAGCTGCGGCCCTGGGGCGCTTGCAGGAAGAGGTGCCGTCGGTGTTTCAAAGCACCGGGGGGAAACGGTGAACATGGGTCAGATATGCCATCTTGATGGGGATTTAACAGTGAACACGTGGTGAGTTCAACATGAAACATGATGAATCAATCCTTGAACATCAAAAACATGGGATTTACATTTGGGTTTGTCTGAAAATAGTGTACCCCTACACCCAATGGTTAATGATCATTGTCCCTACTAAATGGCTATAATTGGGGGTATACCCCATTTTCAGACATACCCATTTATATAGTCATCGAAAATGGGTATTTTGACCTTGATGCGGACACAGCCGGGGATTTTTCCGCGCAGCTGTATGGGGATTGAACACAGCACGGGAACTTCATCCTGTCAACAATGGAGATATTGGCCATGTGGAAAAACCAGAATGTGTGGATCCTATTCCTAGGCAAACCATTGGTTTTCCACATCTTTTTGTATGATTACAGCAGGGTACTCCGTAGTTATTGGGATGTAACAAGCTAGATTTGGGTGATTTAAGGAATGGATTCAAAAGACATGGGGATGACAATTCATTCAACCAGAAAATGAGCTGGAAGGTGAATCAAGATGTGGTGTGATTTCATCAATGTAGTAAAGCTTCTTGTTTGCAAAATAAACGTGTCCAATATCTACATATATCTATCTCTCTCTCTCTCTGTATACATACATACATAACATAGATGTATGCATGCATGCATGCATGCATACCTACCTACCTACCTACCCACCCACCTACATACATACATGCATACATACATACATACATACATACATACATACATGCATGCATACATACATACATATATATATATACACATACACATACGTATATTATTGCGCCATTGTTTCTTGAGGGTATTTATATACTTTCTCTGGAAAGGCACATATTCAACATGGTTCAAGCAAGTCAGGCACAAATGGGTCCACCACTCTTCAATGCTGACCTGGGATGAGTCGGGGTCCACCAAAAAAAAGGGCTGGAACTCTTCAGGTTGATCCATGAACAAAGGATGATCATATTGATACTAGCTGCTTCACATATACAAATATACATAGTTATGTATATATATATATATATATACATAAATACATATATATATATATACATACATACATACATACATACATACATACATACATACATACATACATACATACATACATACATACATACATACATACATACATACATACATACATACATACATACATACATACATACATACAACATACATACATACATACATACATACATACATACATACATACATACATATATTGATAGATATATACATAACTCAGGATACTTTGCATCTTCTGGGTTCATATCACTTGGCCAAGTCACCAGCCAGGGATCATGGCCCCGCGAGGTGTCGGCACTCCGACAGCGCATGGTGGCCATGGAGGACTGGACGAGAAATGGTGCAGTGTCAATGGCAGAGTCAAAGGAGATCCGGTAAATCATAAAACTCGACGTTTGGAACGTTGGACTCGTTGGTGGTTTGGTGGTTTATATTATGGTATATATATATATGGAATATATGGAATATATGGAATATATGGAATATATGGAATATATGGAATATATGGAATATATGGTATATATGGAATATATGGTATATATGGAATATATGGAAATGATCTGTAAATTGGTGGTTTGGAACATGATCTTATTTTATTCATAGATTGGGAATGTCATGATCCCAACTGACTTTCACTCCATCATTTTTCAGACTGGTAGGTCAACCACCAACCAGAAGAGTTTGACAAACGGTTCCAGTACTCTCCATTTTTTTTTCCGACGGAATTTCGGTGAAATGTATTTTCCAGAATTGAAGGGAAAATTCACAGCAAAACTTTTCTTTTCCGGGGTTGAAGCCATGCTTTCCTGTAAACAAATCCCTTCAAAAGAATCTATTGATCTATCCAGTGGTGAACGGAGGGAACGGTTCGGAGCTACGGATAGAATTTCCCAAACATCTGCTAGTGAGTATTTCTATGACTTGGGGAGTGCAGTTCCAGTGAACGACTGTAAGCGGCTATATATATATACATATGATATATATATATATATGTATATATATATACATATGATATCTATGTATATATATGTATATATATATACATATGATATCTATGTATATATATATACATATGATATATATGTATATATATGTATATATATATATATACATATGATATCTATGTATATATATATATATATGTATCTCTATATATATATATATAGATAGATAGATAGATAGACAGACAGACAGACAGATAGATAGACAGACAGACAGATAGATAGATATGGGCCCCATATCCCAACTTATGGAGGTGAATTCAGCATAGTATCCATGGTCAAGTCATCCATTGTGCCAGGCACCATGTGCTTCTGGTGCTCCAGCACCAGGTCCGGAAAGGAGATTTTCGAACGATGTCAGGGCGATTTCTGGATGGAACTTGGGGATTCAATCCCCCCCAAAAATTACCCTCTGGTTATGTCAAAATAGCTATTGAAAATGGCAAATTATAGTGGATTTTCCCATTAAAAATGGTGATTTTCCATAGTTATGTTAGTTTACCAGAGGGTAAGACACATGGATTTAATCATCCAAATTATGATGAACAAACCATCTACAAATAATGAACACGACCATGATAAAAAAAAACTAACATGAACCAATCAAAATAATGAAAAAAAATGGATTTAACCATCAACACATGATGGTTTTATCTAAGTGGGGGAATACCCCGTACATTTTCCCAAGGAAGTCCGTGAATTGGGTGTATCCCGGATGAACAACACCGACCGGATCTGTACAGATCTGTGTAGAAGATGTTGAACATTTCCCCCAAAAAATAGAACCATATCATATCATCAAGTCTTTCCCAAAAAGAACATAGACAAATATCATCAAGTTATCTCCTTCAGAAGTGGCAACCATAGCCACTGGCCATACAGGCTGTATCAGCGTAACCGGGATCACCTTCCAAGGTGCCCATGGACCAAGCCATTGTAGTACTGGGCATAGGTATTAAAGATACATGAAATGTCATTTTTACATATGTTTTACCATCTTGATCTAGCCAAAAAAAAACATCTCGCCTCTCTGGCGCCAGCAAAAAAAGGCTCTGATTTTTCCGGGATTTTCCAGGGAGTACTTCTCCATTTCACTGCACTGCAAGTATCGATGCAACATCCTACCACCACCCACGCAGCAGTAGATTCTACACCATTTTTTTTGAGACTAAGGTAGATAGGGTTTGACCACCTATAACAGGGGTTAGAAGCGTTACAATCTCTGGTAACCCCCAAAACAGATAGAATAAAGCTGAACCCCACAATGAAATCATGGTAATGTTGGAGTCTTTCTATCATCTTGGGGGTGACCCGGGGGTAAACAAATAAAAACAATCAAACACATGTGAAAAACCTATGTTTTAGCAAATCTCTTGGCTCCGCAGCTGTTTGGGGCCACCGCCCAAAACACGGAAATGCCGGCTTCACCCTCACGGTCACCTGAGAACTCCCCGCTGATCGCGGATGTGGAGCGAGGTGCGGGGTTTCAGATGGGTTTGTCTGAAAATTGTGTAACCCAAGGTTTGATGGTTTGTCATCATATTTCCTATTGAAGTGGCCATACATGGGGTGTACTTTATTTTCAGACACACCCATATGGGGATTTTATGGGATTCCGAGGTATCTAAGGTGAACCAGCCAAAAAATTGGGATTTCACCGAAGAATGGAGTTTTTTTGAATGCAAAACTGAGGGATAAATGATGCATAATTCATTGGAGATTTCACCAGCCATCATGGGGATGTCATATGGATTTAATTCTGGTTGGTGGTGACTGGAACCATGGACTGGATTATGACTTTCCATTCAGTTGGGAATGGAAAAATCATCCCAACTGACTTTCACTCCATCATTTTTCAGAGGGGTTGGTTGACACCACCAAGCAGAATTCATAGAAAGGGGGATGTCTAAAACGCGCCATGGCTTCGTCCATTTCAATGGGAACAAAAAACCCAAAGAGGCTTGGCGCCAGCTGCGTGCACCAACGCTGCCTGCCAACGTTGTGTAGTTTTCTTGGGTTGAAATGAACATAGCGATTCTTGTGGATCATACCATATGGATGTGTCTGAAAAATCTGAACATGGGGTGCAACCTCAATTTACGGCTTATTTTCATGGTTGAATATGATGATCAACCATGATCAACCGAGGCAAGAGTGGACTCTGCGAAGACAATGGTGACGTGGTGAAAACCGCTGGAGGGTGGAGGATCAGCTGGGAAATTCCTCGAACTCCATGGTGGTCTTTTCCATTGTGGGGCGCGCTCAGTACCGGAAGCCCTACTGGAAGGTTCCAACCCAGACACGCTTTCGAAACATTGCTCTTTTGGAGAAATCCCCTAGCCTAAGAGAGGCGACTCCAAGATGCTGATTCCCTCAATTGTGAGTGAAAATTGCCCTTTTTCTTAGCTAAACAAACTTAATTAGCTCACTATCCACGATTTACACCGACAGACAGCTGATTTTCCTGGTGCTGAAATGGTGCACCTTTCCGAGCTTTCCCACTGGTTGATTCTTCGAGGAGGAGGAACTCATCTTCCATTTTTCAGTGAATTATGAAAGTGTTTTTTCATCATAGAATAACCACTTATCAATCAGTGAATTATGAATAACCACTATGAATTATGAGGTTAAGATAAATCATGAATCAACTTTGAATCAACCAATCAAATACTGGTTGGTGCTGACTGGAACCATGGACTGGATTATGACTTTCCATTCAGTTGGGAATGTCATCATCCCAACTGACTTTCACTCCATCATTTTTCGGAGGGGTAGGTATACCACCAACCAGATCATGATAAAGCATGAGTCAACCAATCAAATATGAATACAATTGGGTTTTCTCCACTTACGAACAGCCTTTCTGAATTTTCCCATCAGATGTTCCCCATTTTTCAGCAGGTCGCAAGGTCGGATGACCCCCAGCAGCTTTGAGTCGAGGCATTCACAAAGGCTTGCTGAGACGAAAGGTTCAACGTGACCTGGCTGCTTCGAGGGGGAGGCAATCCATGGCAATCCTCAAAAAGCCCATCACGTTCCAAGAGTTTTTTTTGTGGGACAACGATCAATGGAGGATTTCGTGGGATCAATGGGGACGGAATCAATGGAGGTTTCTAGCTGGTAAAACCAACGACTCCCGACCCGGTAGTCACGTACAGAAAATCCACCGGAAAATAGTTCGTTTTGGTCCCAACGCTGGAATTTCGCCATGTGATTCCCCAAGGGGCACGGAAAGGCGATTCACCCACCTCTTGGAATTGGATGGAGATTTTTCAAGCCCAGTGAATTTCGATTTCTCCATTGAAAAACCCCAAATTTGATGGAGATCCAAGATTTTCAGAAAAACGTCCGTCTCAATTCTCAACAAACCAGCAAGTAATACCTACATCCTCTGGTTTTTCCAGTTTTTTTTCCAGTTTTTTTTTTTTAAATGTTTAACAACCCAAAAGCCACCTAGCTCCGCACCTGAGATGCCTTTGGCCATGAGAGCAATCCAAAGTTCGCAGAGCACGCAGAGCACGCCTTTCGTGGAGCCTGTGCAGCCTGGCGGGCGTTGATGTTGGGGATGACCATCGGATCCTGTCTTTTTGTGTTTTTTGTCGTTGGAGACGGAGAAGAAGTGACCTTTTATCAGTTTAAGTTACTATTGTTATTATTAGTATTTATTACTATTTATTATTTATTATTATTTCTTATTATTATTATTATTTCTTATTATTATTAATAATAATAATAATTATATATATATGTATATAGATGATCCTGTGGTTTTTGGGGTTTTGGGTCGTGTTGGAGAAGTCGTGAGTTGATATCCCCAGGGTCATTTTGGGTGCCAAGGCGTTGGTCTTTTTCGCCATCCCCTTGCTGATGCCCAAAGGCCACGATGGGAGCCGAAAATGGGGACACACAAAATAGTATTGCTTGGGGTGGGGCCCCCATACTTAGCTAAGTTTGTGAACATAACCCACAAAACTAGGGATTATGGTAGATATGGCTATGGATCAATACCTATTAATACCATTTTTAGGGGGATGAACATCCATTTACCAGCTATTTTGATGTTCACCAGGGGTACAAGGTTTTGACACACTGCCATATATCGAACTCGTCAATTTTCGGTCGCCCTTGGTGTTGCCAAAGATTTGCTCGGCAGGTGTCCTACCCTTGCGGGACTACCTCATTGATCTTGGTGTTTACAACAGCCGCTTGGCAGATGCCGGACTTGGGTGATGCCTCTTGAGTACTTGATTTCTTCCTAAACGATGGTCATGCAACTAATATAGGTACTACGCTATACCGGTATACATATATGTATATATATATACACACACTATATGTACATCTCTCTCTCTCTCTATATATATATATATATATCCACACAGTACATTATAGAATTGCCCAGCTCTGGCAATCTTTTTGATTGTGTGAATTGCAGGCATAGGTGAACTAACTCGCTTATCAAGCTGACAGCCCTTGGAATGTACGACGTCTGATCACCATTGGACTAGGTTAGCAGGAAAAGGGGCCGAATCCGTTGCCCACTGCACCTGCCCGGCCAAAAATTGCTTCCTAAAGGTATCAAACATCGTTTTTGATTTCCTTTTGATAGGGTAATTTTGACCCAGCCAGTAGGATAATATTTGTGGTAATCATAGGATATGTTTTGGATACCACTTTTTGGATGATCTGCCAGTCTTCCAGGCGGCGTGTGCCTCTTTATCATTTTTAACCTTGGCAGCAGCTTTGGCCACTGGGGCTGAACTTGGCTGAAAGGCCTTTGTGGCATGATGGCTTGAAAGGGACGTGGTAGATTAGGATCATTTCAAAAACAAACACATGAATATGACATGACATGATATGACATGATATGACTACACCCCTGAACATTTGCCATGTACATGCCATGTACATGCCATGGATTCGCATAGAACATGCCACAATTTCCTATGGGGCCTCGGGGCCGTGGTTCTGACTTTCAGCGGACGTCCCCACGGAGTCGATAAACCAGTCCCAATTTGGGGTTTATTGTTGGGTATACCCCTACTGTGGCTTGGATGGTTGAAACCCGAACTAAATCATGGGATGTTTTTACCACCTATCAACTGGTGATTCGGATTTCGCTGGCCCATCCACCGTATGACTGGGATGATTTAGAATAGTCCCAAATGGTCAGTGGGATGCTGGCACTTTGGGCTGCTTGATCTCGGGGGCCGGTCATCTTCTCAGGTACTTACCGATGTTTCTAGAAATCGAAACCTCACGTGTGATTTCCTGCCATGTTCAGTTATCACCTGATTATGTACATCCCTATGAGATGCCTATCATATATATATACACACATATTATATATAATTAATTATAATTAAACATATATATATATATATTAAAATAATATAGCTGTATCCCTCCGGCCTTTATACCCATTTTCGATCATGGATTTACCCTTCAATCCACCCGGCGCCACGGCACGAAAGTC
The DNA here is from genome assembly GCA_947184155.2 of Cladocopium goreaui. NCBI lineage: Eukaryota > Dinophyceae > Suessiales > Symbiodiniaceae > Cladocopium > Cladocopium goreaui. The sequence goes on from CAMXCT020006675.1 coordinate 15,693, forward strand.
AGGTCAGGCCTTCAACTCGTGTCGAAGTGGTCTGCAGGGAAGTTTGATGGCAGCCATGTTGGGCTGGCGCCTTGGCGTCATTGAGCTACCAGACATTTTGAAACGGCCGTCATTTTTTTGGGCTATGTAAAGGTCCGCAGAAAATGTGGTCTAGAAAAAATGTCTAAAAAACATTTGGATGATAGAATAGCCATGAATAACACAATCCATGAATCATAGGGAATTCTTGAATGATTTCGAAATATATATACCCTCTGGTAATTTGTTACATAGCTATTGAACATGGCCATAGAAATAGTGGATTTACCCATTAAAAATGGTGGATCTGTCCATAGTTTTTTGTTAACGTTTACCAGAGGGTAGAGCCAATGATGTAACTGGATTCACGATGTGGGATGATAAGGATGACAGCCAGCTGCCTGGACCCGGTCCACTGACCCAGCTGTTTTTTGTGTGTTTTTGACGTGTCTTTTTGTTCAGTTCAGGAGGATTTCATGGGAATTTTCATGGGAAGTTCATGATTTTTTATTGTGTTCATGCCCAAGAATTTCATGGGAACATGAGGGTTATAAACCAGAGTTGAGATTGGTAAACGGACTGGACTGGGTGACTTCAAGGTAGCAACGATACCAGCACTGTTGATGTTTCTAGCTGTCAACCAGCAAAAATGGAGATCTGACTGTATATACCAATGATACAATGTTGGATGATGGATGCTCAACTATTCTGTTAGAATGTTGGCTGTTAAATTTGTAACATGGCAGGTTCAGATCTGGCAATGTTAACACAACCAAATTCAATGGGAATTCCAGGATCCTAAATTGGAGGTACTGTACCATATAAGGCCATATTTTGTGGGGATATTCCCTTACATAGGCCTTATATATGGTAGGTACCTCCAATTTAGGATCCTGGAATTCCCATTGACAAATGTTTAGCGGTAATGAAGCCTAGCTATGTGATCATGTCTGAGAGACTTGGAGGGACAAGTGGTTAGTAACCCATGGCATCGTTCGTGATTTGGGAAGGTCGCTGAACATTACTAGCACATCGTCTTATTAACACCAGAAGCTGCCATAAAAGGTGTGTATCTATATATATATATATATCTATATACATACACATATAATCACATATACACATACACTTTTTGGTGTGTATCTATGTATATATATATATTGTACACATCGAAATCGGGAAGCTATTCTTACCGACCTCAGACGGACCTCACACAAAATGATGACTACAACTCATCCATATAAGACCCAGTTGAGGCCCCACTGAAGCCGCTTTTCCTGAAACTGCTGGCGCCTGCCAGGATGATGTACACCATTTTTCCAGATGGAGCACCCGGGCGGAATTCGGCGGAATCGGCAGTACAATAGCTGGATGATTTGGGGGTACCCCCATTTATGGAAACCTCCATATATGTTTATATGTTTATATGTATATATCTATATATGTATATATACATATATATATATATACACACATATATACATAGATACATAGACACATAGATAGATAGATACATAGATACATGGATACATGGATACATACATAGATACATAGATACATAGATACATACATGGATACATAGATACATAGATACATACACACATACAAACATACAAACATATACAAACATATACAAACATATACTTACATAGATACATACATAGATACATACATAGATACATAGATACATAGATAGATAGATAGATACATAGATAGATAGATAGACAGACAGACAGACAGATAGATAGATAGACAGACACATAGGTAGATAGATACATACACAGATACATACATACATGCATAAATATATGCATATAAATGTAGCCATAGAAATATATCTCAGCTTCATCTAAAAATGGCCGTGTTCTATTTTTATTCGTAGTGACCGTGGTTTGATTTTCGAGGTCCAAGAGAGTCTGGACAATCCGGAGCTGGCCTTCTGGGGCGGAGTGGTGGTGGGCGCCATCTTCGTCAGTCTGCTGATCTGCCTGAAGCGACTCGGTGATGGCGAGGTTGACGGTTGATGTATTCATGGCTTCAAGATGTTTTTTTTTTGTTGGATTTAGTCAGTTAATAGGTTGGTTGTCACCTTGTTAATGTACTAAAAGTGAGTCGGTTTATTAGAAGCCTATAGGGTTAAGTAAAATATATACAAAGTGACTTATCTTATCTACAGGTTAAACAAAATACATACAAAGTGACTTATCTTAACCAGTTATCTAAAGGCAAACACATTTCGTTGGCAGGTTGGTTGAGCAAACTCTGATTTTTTCTGCCTCAGCGGCCAGGCAGAAAACCGCTACCCCACACCCGATCCACGTATCCAGAAATGGAAGGGGAGAATCTACAGAAAACTCCTATATTTCATGGCAAACCCATCTAAAAAGCAAGATTTCAAATAGTTGTCACCTTGGATTTTCCATGATTTTCCCTTCACACATCATCCCTTTTGAAAATTTTGTGAGTCTACGGCAGTGTTTTTTTTCTTTTGAAAAACCTGCCCCCATCCGTTGTGGCGTGGCTGGCAACCCGTGGAGGTTTTCCATCTCCCTGCAGATGTTCGCGCTGAGCGGCTTCGCAGGGACCTGGATGCAATTTCTGGATGCCTCCCAGGAGGCGAACATCATTCCACCCTGGCGACCGGGGTGGTCCATTGGGAGACTTGGACCGGCGCTGGGACATCTTGGGCAAAATGGGGATGTGGATGATAGAGGTCATGATGATTTTGATTATGGATAGTGAATGTGTATATATATATATATTGATTATGGATAGTGAAAATTATAATAATCTCCATGATATATAATAATAATTATAATTATTATACTTATACTATATTATAATTTTCATGTATATATATATATAATACCCGTATCTAGTTGATGTGTATGCACAGATATTACATATCCCAAGATAGGTCGAAGAGCATTCTTTCGTTTCCAGGACTTGTAGGAAACCTACAAAAGTTGATTAATATGTAATGTCTACTTACCCAGGCAGAAGTAAATTTTGATTTTCCCACCCATTCCCAAGCATTTCAGGTGGATTTACTCGTACCTATTTATTCGTTTCGGGTTCCTCTTATCGAGCTTTAGATGTTGGGCACATCCATGGCGCAAGTAGAGAGCACATCCTTATGATCAGGAACAGTTGGATGGCAAAGGTGCGAGATGGCTGAACTTTGGGAAGAAACTCATCCCCATTCTCGACGTTGTTGGATATTGTTGGAATATACCCTGCAGTCCCTGGCAAAGAGCATTTCAGACTCAAATTCTTTAGTCTCTCACCAAGTACATTGTAGTGTAAACCCAGTAAAGCATAAAAACGTCAAAACACGACATATTTCATCCACTGCAAAGCTTGTTGTCACCCCTCTCTGCAGTCCCGCATTGTCCTCAGGAAGGATGTCCTGACGCAAAGCTTTGCATGTGCCTTTGGCTTTTCATGACATAGGGTAAATCAATTCGGTAGCTCTTGACATGGACTTCTGTGATGTGAGCAGCTAGGCACTGGTATTGGCATGTTGGCGGTGATGCTGGCATCCCTTTTGCCCTATCCTCGCTGGTCCTTGACCTTTGTGACGGATGCGTGGCCGGTGATTCATGGTGGGCCAGAGTTGGAGGATCAATTTGTTCGTCCCAAATTGCTTGATTTGATATTTTTAAGTGGGTCATCCCACTTCGTAAAGAGTAACAGTTAGTAACTATAGCATATATAGTTAATAAGCTTGAGGTTCGATCTAGTTCCCATCTCGTTGGATGATTCCATCTAGAAAAATACATATTTTTAACGATGAAAACCGATGATCCTGATCTTGATCCTGGAAGGGTGACCCCAGGGACCGTAGGGCTGTAGGATCATGTCCCAACTTATGGTAACAAAAACCATCAAAAACCCATGAAAACCCACCTAAAAACTGCACCCAAAAGTTTTCTGGTGCCGTTTTTTCTTGGGATCCAAGAAACGGTTTTGGCACATTTTGCGGGTTTCAGGCTGGAAAACTGTACATATATTGTAAATCAATGGACATCATATATAATTGGTCCAAATATTCTTGGTCCCGTCAACTTTAGACTGACCAAATTGGCTGTCCGTACATCTAAATCTCGAGTCAAATTCATCATTTGATTCTATTCCCGATTCCCCCAATACAAAGATTCCGTAGACCTACTGGTTATTGGTGAATTGGGCTCCATCTGGGGATACTGATATTTCATAACTGATTGGTGGTTTGGAACATTTTTTATTTTCCCTAATAGTTGGGATGATGATCCAATCTGACTTTCATATTTTTCAGAGGGGTAGGTATACCACCAATTAGATAAATTTGCATGGTTTTGGCCAATCTTTGCAGAATTGGCCTGAAAAACCAAGCCAATGAGTCCAATTTCCTATGGGATTTCCCTTTCAACCAATCCACTGATGGTCCTGGGCCTTTGAGTTGAACGGAGCCATTTTTTTGTCCTGTAAAATGCTGATATCCATGAGTTTCACAAGTTAAATCCATATTTTGCTCACTAATGAAATATCAAATATCTAATTATATCCATTTTTATCTTCCCCCATAGAAATTCCCCAATCCAGTATCTTCATATTTACTCTGCATTTTTTCACTCAACCTTGTACTTTTCACCAACCCCTGCCAGGAAAATCAGCTCCATGCCAACGTGCAGATGGTCAAAGTCATGCGCACTGAAACTCGGTCGAAGAACTCGATCGGTTGATTCTAGGGGGTTAACAAAATCACTACCCTTTACATATTGGGGATGATCGTAATCCATAGAATTCCTAAGCAAACGTGATATAGTAATATTAATATAGACATTATTATCCAAGAAGTTTCTGACACTTCTCAAGTAAAGACATCAATGAACAGGTATATTCAAACCATTGTAAACCCAAAAGGATGTGGAATGGAGTCGCCTTTTTACTAAAACAAAAGGTAAATCATGTCTTTCGAATTGTAGGGTACATCATAGTTTGAAGCCCGGCCACAGTATGGCTTCAATATGGCTTTTAAGGGTGCCAGGTAAATCATTACCGGTTTCTAAACATTTCAGGAAACCATTGGGACGTTTCAATAATTTTGAATATGGGCTTGGGTTTTTATGGTAATGTTTCCGTCTATTGCAGCCAATTGGTTGATTCATCAAGGGTTTTGAATCCATTGAAACAAGTAGAGAAATGATCCACACCACGGCCCCGGTGATATTTAAAGGCTATATATACGTTTGCACACCTCTCACATACCCGCTCATACCCACATTCTCAGACTATTTTTTCCGCAACTAGCCGCAGTTTTTTTTCTTCCAAGACGGTAGGTATGTTCTCCGACCGTTGTACCCTGCAACGATTAGATTTAAATCGATTGGCATGCAGACACTATGTAAAAAGGTCCCAATAGCCGACAAGCGGACAAGGATCATGGGCGAGCTATTAAAAGCACCTTGGTTTATTGGTTATTATGGGGCATTGCTAGCTGCTTATTGGGGATTGCGAATTATAACCCATAGTTTTCAAAAAATCACGGCCATCAAACAAAACCTCTGATTTATACCGCATATTCATCAGCTACACCTTTGCAGCCGTGCCATGGAGCCCATGAGTCGGGCTGAAAGTTCCATCCAACTTCAGGTCTCCTTGGCAAGTGGGCGGCGTGAAACTGTCACGGTCTCGCAGTCTGGCAGCGTCGCCGATCTGAAGATGGCTGCGCAACAGTCTTTTGGACAAAGTTTCCTGAGGCTTGCAGCGCCTGATGGGCGTCTGTTGAACCCAACAGACTCTCTTAGACTCTCGGGGCTTCAGGATGGAGACAGCCTTATTGCTGTTGCACAGCAGCCAAAGATAGCTGCAACAAGAGATGCGTTTGCTTTGTGGTGTGTTGGAGCAGACAGAGTTGTCACGTGGGGCTGTCGACGCAGTGGTGGTACCAGTTCCAGAGTCCAAGGTCAGCTCAGAAATGTTCAGCAGATTAGGGGCACAGAACGTGCTTTTGCTGCCATTTTGGCAGATGGAAGTGTGGTGACATGGGGAGACCCCAACTGTGGTGGTGACAGCTCCAAAGTCCAAGATCAGCTAAAAAATGTTCAGCAGATCTGTGCCACAGGCTCTGCTTTTGCTGCCATTTTGGCCGATGGAACTGTAGTGACATGGGGCGGTCCGAACTACGGCGATGACAGCTCCAGAGTCCAAGATCAGCTGAGGAATGTGCAGCAGATTTGTGGTACACGTTTGGCTTTGGCTGCCATTTTGGCAGATGGAAGCGTGGTGACATGGGGCAGTGCAGCCTATGGTGGGGACAGCTCCAGAGTCCAAGATCAGCTGAGGAATGTCCAGCAGATTTGTGCCACAGACTTTACATTTGCTGCCATTTTGTTAGATGGAACTGTAGTATCATGGGGCAATCCGAACTACGGCCATGACAGCTCCAGAGTCCAAGATCAGCTGAGGAATGTTCAGCAGATTTCTGCCACGGGTTCTGCTTTTGCTGCCATTTTGGCAGATGGAAGTGTGGTGACATGGGGAGACCACATTTGTGGTGGTGACAGCTCCGAAGTCCAAGATCAGCTAAAACATGTTCAGCAGATCTGTGCCACACAAGGCGCTTTCGCTGCCATTCTGGGTGATGGAAGCGTGGTGACCTGGGGCCATCACGACGATGGCGGTGACAGCTCCAGAGTCCAACATCAACTGAGGAATGTTCAGGAGCTTTGTGGCACACTCGGTGCTTTTGCTGCCATTTTGGCAGATGGAAGCGTGGTGACATGGGGTCATACCCACTATGGTGGTGACAGCTCCGAAGTCCAAGATCAGCTAAAAAATGTTCAGCAGATCTGTGCCACAGGCTCTGCTTTTGCGGCCATTTTGGCCGATGGAACTGTAGTGACATGGGGTGGTCCGAACTACGGCGATGACAGCTCCAGAGTCCAAGATCAATTCGTGCACATCTAGGGACGTGGGTCAAGTCCTTTGGCACACATTGACATGCTGGTGCCCAGTGAAATGTTTGTTGCTTTATAAAAGCCATTACCGCCATTAGCTAGTTCGATATATCTACCACAAAAGCCTGGGGCAACTTTGGTAGCGACCATCCAAAGGAGGGGGTGTTCCACCATCGGAGGATTCTTTTCTCATGGGGGATCCCCAAGTTGCCATGGCTTTCAATATTGGAAATCATCCCCATTCATGGCCATGGGTATCCATGGCTTTCAATACCAAGTTATGATAAAATCATCGAAGTTTGCATAATTTGGGGGGTAGCTTCGTTCCAAAACACCTCTGACTATTCTGGAAACAGTTTCCGCTGGGATGTTGCCAGCGCTCCGACCATGACGTGCTGAACGATTTTTTTGAGCTGCTTACGGTGCACGAGTCAGTCGCCAGAGGGATGATGATCCTAACTTCCGTGTGGCGTTTTTCTCCATGTATAGATACGGGTGATATATACAGTATTTCTCAATTATTCTGACTCTTCTCTGACTCTTCCTCTTTGGCCTTTTGGTTTTTTAATGTTTTTTAATCCTCAAAGAGGCTCAACCAACGACTCACTCGAGAAATAAAAGGTTTAATTTTCTCGCCGAGTCCCAAGAGAGATCGGAGACTGCGTCCAGCCGATGTTTGGAAAACCTATCATCTATCTGGGTTAATTTTAGGGAAATCATCCCCCATTCATGGCCGCAAGATTCAGGTTAGTGAAATGTTTGAGGTATTATGGCCTTTACCCAGATCTATATCTTTGGAACACAATTTTGCTGGTGCGTTTTACGTAGGGTGGCTGGATGGGTTGCTGGGGGTTGCTGGGGGTTGCTGGGATGATTATTCATAGTTAGCCAGTGGATCATTCCGAATCATTCCCGAAAATTCCCTACGTTTAGCACGCACCAGTAAGATGAATAAAAATCACAAAATACCAGATTAATTATTAACCATCATTATTACCATATATTAACCATATATTAACCATCATGAACCATGAATCATCACCATTAATATGAAAACCATAAGCACCAGTTTATCACATCCTGGAGCCATCCGTTGTTCGCCATCACGGTTTCCATGACCGGTGAGGGGATGACTCTATAATACTCCATGGTTATTCCACCTTTGCCATTTATGGCTTCAATGAATGATATATCTGGGTAAATTATAACGACCTCACTGTTCTCCCTACTGGAATCATGGTTAGGATTCGGGGAATCATCCCCATTCATGGCCTTAATTCAGGTTAGTGAAATATTAGAATTTACCCAGATATATGGGATGACACCTATAGAATGGTTTATCAGTTTACCGGGATATATATATATATAAAATATTCTTATTGGGATATATTGTATCTTTTATGGGATATCTCTTGATGGGTTTATCATTGGATTATTACGTTGGGCGGCCGAACATGGGTGAAATATGATAATTTAGCCAGATATTTATATATGGTTACGAAGTAACCAGACATATCATGACTATGGTTACTATATGTTACTATGGAGAATATCATCGAAATTTGGTTACTATGGTTACTACGCTTACTAAGCAGTCGAGTTTGGTGGGATTGATACAGATTGATCCATTGATCCTCCAGGTAGTGGACTACTATGCTCTGGACAAACCCAACAAGTACATCAAGGATCAAGTCATTCGAAGGCGCGCAGGAGCGGGCAGAGCTGGTGGTTGGCAGTTCTCCAAATCTGTAGCACTCCCCAAAGATCTCTTAAAGATGGTGATAAATTGAACCTTTTCTATCTATTTTTTTTGGGAGGTTACAATCTAATCATCCTCAACATGTCAACATGTTATTGCTGGTGATATTCCCATGATTTCCCATGATATTCAGAATCTCTCCCCTCGTTGAACGCGTCATTCTCCCAGTTTTTCACTGACCTTTCTTCAGTTTCTTCAGCTGCCAAGGCTGGGGCATCTGAAGGGTCTGACCCACGAGAACCAGCCGCTCTTGGCTGCGGCCTGGTGGGAGTGCTATGGCTTTGGCTCCTCACAGGTGGCCGAGTGTTGGGATTCGCCATGGCAGCCATGGCTTCGAGTTAAAAACCGGGTTCACAAAAACCGGGGCTTTTGGGGTGGTTGGGGTTGGGAGGATTTTTCATGATTTTTCTGGGTCTTAGATGATCTCATCGATCTGGAATAGTTTTGAGTCATGCAGCTGGATGGTATTACTGTATAAATTCGGATATATCTCAGCCAAACCTGGCACTTGGACACATGAGAGGAAGTAATGCTGATACAATCTTCAGAGGGTGGGGTTGCGGTTAGAGGGATGGGGTTGTGAAGCACTCTCACAGTGCTGTCTCCCCAAGTTTTTCTCTTTGCAGAACTGGAATTGATTTCGGACCTTAGATATTTATGATGAATTATGATGATTTCTACAAGTCATGTGTTACAAAGCAGGACCGACACTTTAAAAAACCCTTGAGCTTCTCAATGTCAACCGACATCTCCCTAGTCCTCGCAGGTGAAACGCCGAGTACTGGCGCAGATGGACAACATCACAACAAGTGTCTCTGTTGATGGCGTGGGACCGGTGGATGTTTATTGGAAGACACCATGGGAACGGAGTTAAGGAAGACTGTGGAGGTCCTGATTGACACACTTTTTTTCGGGAAAGCGAGCATTGTTCGATATTTTTTGATGTTTTTTTGAATGTACAGTGCTAACGTTGGTATACAACTCCAATATCCAGGGCTTAGATTCTGGCAGATATCTATAGTTAGCCCCGAAAAAGGTGATCACAGAGGAGATTGGAAGGACAGCTCAGATTTCCAGAATTTCCAGCGCCCCAGGCATTTTTGATATCATTTGGAATGCCTGGCAAGAAACCGTTGCAGACGCTGGTTGTGCGGGGGGCGAGGATATCGGATAGATGGACAATGGTGGACATGTGGACATGTGCCCCTCTCAGCCATTGTTTTTCGGGGTGCTCCCTTCCAGTAAAAGCGTTTACTACCACTTTTTGCAGTTGATTTTTTCCGTTTGTTTTTTGTGCATTATTTGAAGTTTTCTTAAGATGTGGGACCCCAAAATCATCAACAGATGTGGGTTATTTTTGATGGTTTGATGGGGAAACCGATACGATAAGATACTGTACCCCTTAAAAAGAACCATCTGGGGGAGAAGGCGCTGATGGGGCTCGAGAAAACGACACTGGAGTGCTTGTCGAAGCACTCCATGGACTTTGACAGATCAGTTCAGCAGGTAGTTGGCTAAGCCACATCCAATATGTGCACATCCAATACTTGATTGATGATTATTCATGGTTACTAATGGTGACTGATTATTAATGATGATTATTAATGGTCTTGGAGATGACCTGCCAACCAATACTTCACCGATTTTTTGTGCTTTGGGACTTTGGGATGGCGGATGCGGAGTGGGTGGATGGAAGCATCTCAGCGACATCGTGAAACCCATCATGCTGGGAAGCTTTGTTTATCATTGTTTCTCCACATCAACTTCATTGGAAGATAGGCTAGATAGGTATAAACGAATGTCGACCGGGAATTCGTATTTTTACCTTGGTCTATTTTCATGTGGGTAAAACAATGATGAACCATCCCCCAGTCATCACCATTTTTATATATCGGTGGTATGTAGAAACCATTCCCAGTCATGGGTTCCCCCAGCGATGAACAGCTGATGGGTTGACCACCCGAGGAAGACTTCGGGGAGAAAGACGGACACTTGATCCGTCCCGTGGCGATTTTGGTTAAGCGATGGAAAAGCAGGAGATTGTTCATGATTTTCCAGGGGTGATTCTCTCATAATTACATATAATCACCCTTTGTAGGTATAAATATTCATGTTTAAACCGAGAAAACTCTGTTATTCATTTATATATGTATATATAATAACCATTTGAGAAAACTCTGTTATTCTCAGAATTTTTAAAGTTATGACTCAGTTATGCATCATCATGGAACAGTTTTATGTCAGGAATATCAAGCCACGGCTCCAGGTCAGATGAAGCCATACATGGATGCACTTCTCAAGTCCATGGCCGCTCGGCCAGTTTTCTCGGTCAGGTGGATGTCATTCACAGAGAGCTGACTTTTTCAAAGGTGATTGATGATGGTCAAGGGTGATTTCGTCATAGTGATGATGGATGATTATCAATGGTTATTAAGGGTGATGATTATCAATGTTTATCAATGTTTATTAATGATTATTGATGATGATGGATATTAAGGGTGATTATTGGTGATGAATGGTGATTTTTCCTGGTGAGTTTTATGGGATTATCCTCCGGTGTCATCAAACCTGCAAACCTGGCAAAAAAACCCGTGGCCTAAATGGAGGATTCCCGGCAGTAGTTGGGAAAAATTCCTCGAAAAATGGGGGGGAATTCCATGGAATTCCTATTGCCATGTTTGATGACACCGGAGCGGAAAAAAGGTGACTTCCAGTGATTTGAAGGGGCGAAATGCTGTTTGCTTGCGCAGTTCTTTTCTTTTAGCGTGGCTCAGCTTCCCAGCTGAGGAAGTGACGCTGCAAATGTTGGTGAAGGTGTGGCTGGGGTGTGGCTGTTTTGTGGGTCCCCTGGGTCCCATGGATCTGGAGATTGACCAACTATGTGGGTCAAAAAAAACTTGGAATCCCCATCCCGTCATCCCATTCACAGCAAAAATCGCTGGCAGTAGGTGGTCATCCCCCCACAATATGGTATCTATAGGTGACCAATCACCATGTCAAAAATGATGTTTTTTGGTGGTACACATGATGGTACGTGATGCTGATCCGCATTCACCCCACAGGATCCAGGATGGGTTTCTTATGGTTTCTTGCTACACCATTTTTGACAGAGACCGGGGTTCATAGGCAAGTTGGTGAGGCATATCCTGCTTAGACATGTGACATGAACCACTAGTACATAGTAGTACCACACTTTTGGTCAAACAAACATGGTCACAATGTGGGGTTCCCAAGATATGTAGCTTGGTTCACAAGCAGGTTAACTGGGGTTATTTAGTCGTTAACTATAGTTAGATGGGTCATTAGAAATCAACAAACAGAACTAGGGGGCACCACTTCCTATAAGCCATATGGAAGATTTTGAGCTATATTGCTATATATATATATATACATAGCATCATATAGCCCCATATATATATATATATCAGAACCCTAAATTTAAGATGACACCTGAAAAATGGGGTCACATTTAGATGGGTTTTACAGGATAACATTGAACTAACTCCCCATCTCACTTAGACTCCCATTTCCCAGTAGAACATCCCAGTGTAACAACTTGGACTTTTAGACTCCTCATCTCACATAGACATGTGTTTTTAAGATGTTACCCTCTGCTTCTTCAACGTAGCGAACTGGATAATCAGCTTTTTTCATAGGTAAATCATCATGTTTATCATCTATTTCTATGGGTTATTTTCCATGGCTATGTAACAAATAACCAGAGTTCCATGATTCGAATTCCAGTCCAGCCTTTCGACATCGCCAAGTTGTACAAGTGACGTGTTCCGAAAAAGCCATCTACGGCAACGAATCGCTTGGAGGATCATCCCATTTAGTAACTGGATGTAAGTGGATATAAGTGGTATGTTTCTTCTGATCAAAGATGATGTATCTAGGGAGATTATATCCACTTATATCTCATTGACATTTACTATTTAGTAACTGGATGTAAGCGGATATGAGTGGTAAATTAAACCATAGATGCCATAGTTATAGGATCATGAGTGGTAAATAACCATAGTTATACTATGTTACAACCCATTTATGGGCTAACTCGCTGAAGGGGGACTGTAATCATACTGGAATCGCTGATCCTCCGAGGTTCTTCCCCGTGACCCCATCAATGAAAAATATCCCCCCTAATCAACATAGTCAACCCTAAGCTATCATACATCAGCTATAACTCCCATGGAAATCTTTCTTTTTTCCTAGTTCAATCATGTTAAATCACCATTTTCCCATGGTTTTCCCATGGTTTTCCCATGGTTTTCCCATGGTTTTCTCATGGTTTTCCCATGGTTCACGGCTGTCCCAATCATTCGGCGCCCGAGGCGGCCTCCGACGGCTCGCTGACGCCGGCCGAAGTGCTGGCGTTGAAGATGAGCTTCGAAGACATCGACAAGACGCGTGGCCGTGGCGGTGCCAGCGCGAGATGGGGATACTGCAGATACCCCAAATGGCTGGATGGCTGGATGGCTTACCCTCTGGTGAACTAACATAGCTATGGAAAATCACCATTTTAAATGGGAAAATCCACTATAAATGGTGATTTTCCATAGCTATGTTAAATTACCAGAGGGTATGGTGTATCCCATTATTCAAAAAGCTGGTTGGTGGTGCAATGTGCCCATCTTGAAAAATGATGGAGTGAAGGTCAATGGGGTTGGGGATGACATCCCATATATTATTATGGACACTAAGAAATGTTTGAAACCACCAACCAGTAAGATATTAATGGCTGGATGGCTTATGTCTATTTTGGAAAATCCCAAATCCAGAACATGGATGGTTTATGTCTATGTCATTCTATGTCTATTTTTGAAAATCCCAAACAAATAAGAAATGGGGTGAAAAATTGATAAATGGTGTACCCCCATGACTTCGGAAACAGCCATTTGGTGGCACAGCCCGCTGGCCCGCTTTTTTGGATGGCTATGATCATGGGGGAACCATCCGTCAATGGAGATACAAAATGGAGAAATGATGGGATAGATCCGTATAAACAATTTATAGTATAGATGGGGAATTATAAAAGTAAGAAACATTGGGATAGTTAACATGGACATATGGATTTAATTGAATATTTATGTGATATAATAAACCACATGGATATTTTAATGAGAGAATCATCTATAAGTTGCTATTTTAGTGGGATATGTTAGGGGGAAACCGTCCATAAATGGGGTTATTAGATGTTATTGGGATATACTGATATACTGTATATAATGGGATATACATAGAACTAATGATATGATAGTATGGGTTTGTTTGAATTTGGAAACTTAAGTTAAGCATTGCAATTGGTTATATCAAACCATAATGGGGACAAGAGCATAATTTCAATGAATATTTGACTTGGGGGTTTGATGATGTAATGTATAGGTTTGGTAAGTGACAGTATTTTTCCCTCCAAATTCCATGATTTAAAAGCTTACTTTCTGTATTCATCTGCTATTTGATGGGGATATGATGGGATATATAAGCTATAATGCGGTTTTTGGGTTTGATATATATATATATGGGAATCATCATGTATAAACTTCTAGTTGAATGGAATATGTTGTGGAACAATCATGCCCGCAAAAGATGCTATTCTATGGGATATCATGTTAATGGACTAACTATATCACCAACCTTCTGATTCTGGGGCGGGATCGAAGTGATTGAAGCACCAAACGTGTCATTCAATAGAATTTTTCATGATGGTTTAGTCATCAACGTTGGAACAAGCAATCGGGTGTTACCATCAAATATGGGCCCCGCTTGGAATTCAACCAATGAATGCTGGTGATGGCTGGGTCCAAAAAATGGGGAAAATATGGAGCACCTGAACTGGGGGGTTGACCCCACAAGAATTGGGCAGATTGACCAACAGACATGTGATTTGGGTCATCAAAAAACCTGGGGAAATTTACTTCAACAAGATACGGAATTTCAGGACTGAAGATACGAAGAAGCAACATATGGGAACAGAACTAGAATCCGGAGAATTGATAATAACCTCGTGGTCCATCAAGGCCGCTAGATTATCTTCGGGAAATCATCGGACGAACAGATCATCTTTGGGATTTGTGAGACACAACATTTTATTCAGAAAACATGGGGGAAGGTGAGCAAGAAAGACACAGGAGATACGGTTCAACCTTCGAAATGAGGGGTTCAGCAACGAAAAAATGGGGAGCAAACAATGGGAATTCGACCTAACGCAGGTGATAACATACTACAAACATCGGCATTCAACGACAAACTAAGGAATACAATTGACCTGCAAGAAAGATAGGTTGTCCATGGTTTTCCAACATGTTTCATGTGAAGATCTCCGTCCGCGTCCGTCCGCATTTTGGGGTGATCCTGAGGAAAGATAAAGCGTTGGTGGACTTCTTCCGCAAAGCGCGGAAGGTCGGCGCGTCGGATCCGTCCAGAGCAAGAAATCACTGGTGGGTGGTTTCAAACATGGCTGGATTATGGGAAAATCATAGGAAAACCATAGGAAAACCCTAGGAAAATGGAGGTTTACCCTCTGGTTATGACTAACATAGCTATTGAAAATGTGGGATGTCATCCCAACCCCATTGACGAACTCCATCATTTTTCATGATGGTTAAAACATGTTAAAACCACCACCAACCAGATAAGATCTGGGGGTATTTTATACCAGCCCTGGTATCGGGGTAGATTGAGCCCTGTTCTCCGGAGCCTCCGGAACCTTGGAATCCATGGGTTTTTATAGGGAAATCATCCCCATGACCATGGCCGCAAGATTCAGCTGAGTGAAATATGATGGCCTAAAAACCCAGATTGATGGCCATATCATTTTTACAAGATCATCATACATTTTTGTATACCATAGTAATCATCAGTATGGCCTTTACCCACATATATTGTGAGAACGAACCCATATGATGTTTGGGTCTGTCCAAACAGGATGAAAAGCCACGGCTTCCTGGTCAGTTCGTGACGGTCTGTTGACCGCAACGAAGTCATCCCATCCCATTTTTTTTTTATACAACCTTAAATAGTCCCAACTACCCTCTGGTAATTTAACATAGTTATTAAACATGGCCCAGTCGAAATAGTTGATTTACCCGTTAAACATGGTGATTTTCCATTTTTTTTTGTATGTTTACCAAAGGGTATGTGGAATTTCCCTACCTTTTTACCATGGTCAATCTTTTGGGGTTGTAAGAGGTTACCTCTGTTTCGTCTGTGGATCAACTGCAGGAATTGGCGCCTTTCTTACGGTGCAGATACGTTATGGGATCATCATATAACTATATGTGTAGTAACTCCCCACAGAGATAGAACAGTAATTCATCAGTAATTTAGCAGTTCTTTTTTTTAAAACGTTTCTTTTTTTTGTATATTCTTAATAAGATCGTCTTCTGTCATCCTCGAAGACTTGCCATCGAGATGGATTAGGCCATAAGCATCCATAAGCCTCAGCCATGACTAGCGCTTGCTGCTTATCACCAGCTCGCATCCCCCGGGGCTTTGCCTGCTATTTTCATCGGTTGCAGCAAAAAAAACACTTTTGATTGCCGTACCATACCTTACAACCGCAACTTGTCGCCATTCTTTTTACCCAACATTACAACCATCATCCATTTGTTATATTTTTTAGCATCAACTAGTAATCCCAACCCCCAATATTCAACAACCCCATTCTATGGTCTCAATATATGTTTTTACTACCGATTGAACCATGGTTTCTAGGGGCGCTTAATATTACGGGCTAGGATTAACGTATTTCTTCCAGCCAAGACCTCATAGTGACGCTTCCCACGTCACCACGCCTTTGCATGAACTCTCAACGCCTAGGACGTGACCAAAGGTAGCCCAGAGGTGATCTACAAGGCAGGTCCTGGGATCTGGTGGGAAAAGACCAGTGATATGATGGGAAGCTGATTCAAAACCCATCCCTCGCAGAAATTACCATCTGGTTATGACTAACATATCCATGGCAAGATCCACCATGCTATTAATAGGTAAGCCATCTATTTCGATTAGGGCCATCTATACCATGGCCATGCTAAATAACCAGAGGGTAGCAATTAACACATGGTCATTATCTTACTGGTGCGTTTTACGTAGGGATTTTTTTCGGGAATGATCCACTGGCTCACTAGTAATAATCATCCCAGCAACCCCCAGTCCCATCTCCCTACGTAAAACGCACTAGTAAGTTAAAAAAAGAGAAGATCATCCAATACCCTCTGGTTATTTGTTACAGTTCGCCATGGTTAAGTCATGGCCCTAATCGAAATAGATGGGTTTTACCTATAAAAAACGCATGGTGGATCTTTCCATGGCGAACCGTTAGTCATAACCAGATGGTTAACCAATGATGGTTAGTGATCAATCATGGATAGTAATGGATAGTAATGATGGTTAATAATGGTTAATAATGGTTAATAATGGTTAATAATGGTTAATAATGGTTAATAATGGTTAATAATGGTTAATAATGAACCCATTTATAGATGGTTTACCTATTAATAGCATGGGTGGATTTTCCATGGCCAACCGTTAGTCATAAGCAGATGGAAAAATCGTTGGGCCCCGGATTCCAGGCCTTATCCGTTGGCAAAAATGGACAGTTCACCGGCTTCACCGGCTTCAACCCCCATCTTTAGCTGGTAAAACCTCCAAACAAATCGTTGTTTTTCACCAGTTAAACCAGTGAAACCACTTATATTTAACCACTTATATAAACCACTTATATAGCTCGGACGGCTTCTGAGTGACCCGCGCACGGCGTGAGCAGTGCGGCGCGCCACTGTTCGGGTCCAGCTGCTTTGTGCAGCAACGAGGAGGGGTGGGTGGCGTCCATCCACCCGCCATCGGAAGTACTCCACAGGCATGGGCCCAAGGTGTCCTAACTAGTGTGGATTGTAATGGGTCTTTGACATTACAAAAGCCGTATTGCAGCCTCTTGTGGCAAGAGCTGTGTCCCAAAGAGCCACGGTGAGGTACACAGTTTTGTTTGTCAGGCGGGTGCTGACAAGCACATTCGCTTAGCGAACAAAACGGGAAAAACGCCTTGATGGCGCAGCCCGGAGGCTCAGGTCTCACACCAAGAAGAACTGAGTGGCCCATCCACAACAACGATGCACCAGGTGGGCGTCAGGCCACCAGCCCTGTCGACTCAGTCCTTCCAGATCTTTCGTGCTGTGAACTGCGAACACACCACAACAAGGTCGCAGTTAAAGGCTCCATGTAGGAATGGAAGCCAGTAGCCCGGCGAAGCGGTGTCCAATCCCATCTCTTTCCATCCAGCGTTGCTCGAGAACCTGGCTCGGCCAGCTCAATGACAGACGATGGGTATGGCTAAGCCCAAACTCTCCTGAGGTTCAAGAAGACCAGAACACCTGTTGTGTTGGCCACGCGCTCGGCCGGGCATCCAAAATCATCCAAGCTCAAGCACTGTTGCCAGGCTACCCGTCAGCCGAGTCATCCGAAGCTGCTCGATAACAGCCATGATCCAAACGTACCAGGACAGGAGATTCATTCCATTGCGGCCGCAGGTCACGAAGCTGGGTGAAGCAGCGTCTGGTCCCATCTCTTTCCGCCCTTGGGGGCTATCAAGCACATGCCATCCCAGAGCCAAGCCGATGATGGGACACCAGGTAGATGAGAAAAACTGGCTCGGGTCAGACCATGTAGAGCCGCCATCACAGCGTAGTCAGATCAGAGTTTCCAAGCCCTTAGCTGGCAAGTAGTCAAAGTATGTAAGATTGACGGCAAATCTGGGCGCCTGAAACTGACAGCAGGGCACCACCGGAGAAACGGCACCCCGAACAAGTGCAGCGAACACACAATGATAGCCACAAAGGCTTCCATGGCTGATGTGAAACGAGCTCCCAAACTTCTGCCGACACGGGTCCACCAGCTGGTAGGATTCGGGCCGAGACCTATAAACCACTTATATAAACCACTTATATTATATATATATATAAACCAATTAAACCACGCCATTCTTCAATTGCACCAGTCTTTATCACTTTTACCGGTGAAAAGCCAGGAAGTCCGGATCGCCCATGTCCTGCTCTACAGTTTCTGCGAGGTCGTTGGGAAGACCAAGAGCCTTGCAGACGCCTGGCGCCAGGGGGTTGGTTCGGAAGGGGCCCGGCAGAAATCCGATAAAACGCCAAGTTGGATGGCTGAAAACCTATACAAAGTGGGGCCCCCGGCCACGATAGCGTTCAGTTGGCGCACATAACTCCAATGTCACTATGGTTTATGGATGTTTATGGTACCTATAACTATAGTTAATGGGGTTTATAAACCATCTTATAACTGGGCGGCCCCACCTTGTACTGGTTGGTGGTTTGGAACATGTTTTATTTTTCTGGTAATTTGTTACAGTTTGCTATTGAAAATGGCCCAGTCGAAATAGTTGATTTACCCACTTTTATAGCATGGTGATTTTCCACAGCTATGTTAGTTTACCAGAGGGTATACAGTAAATAATGGGATACACCATCTACTGGTGCAGGATTTCTTCCATCAACAGTATTATGTGAAAAATGGCTTAGATTTATGACATTTTTCTTGTCGAATAGTACGTAGTTATATGGGTTGTAAGAACACATCTTGGCAAATATAGTGCTTATGTGGGTTACATGGTGGGGTTATCAGAAACACTGTCGGGGGTATATATGGCTTTGTCCTTCAAAATTAGGGGCTTACCGATCTAGCAATGGGGATTTGGCCAGCGGAAAAAGGGATTTATATACAAATGGAGTTAAGCAAATGGGGATAAGAACGCAATGGGGTGCATTCACAAGTTTTTTTCCCCCATTTATGGCGGAAAACCATTCTTATTGACCATGACATGTGATTAGGTTTTCCCAACATTTTCAAACAAAGGGTTCGACTGACTGTCTTCGGAAGTTTCCTCAAGAAGATGCTTGGAAGTAGTCACATTTCAACGAAAGTTTGGAGAGAAGTTTAGCACAACCTGGTTGGATGTAAGGGAAACCTATGGGGAGATATGAGATATCCATAGATATCCAATATCAGTGTTGAAGAAATCAGAGCCTTGCTCCTTTCCACCTTAGGCTTAAACGGTCGTTGCCGATCCCCGAACTTGCCAATCAAACGGCTTCGAAGTAGGATATATCCAGGTACAACTGGGAAGGGGGAACTGAAGCCCGTGTACCATTATCTGTCTGAAAAAAGGCGTAATTAGCTTCGATTCCAAGACGTGTTATCATGTTTTTGTTTCGGTTCGATGGCAATTTTGGGATGCCAGTAATCAAACGTGGCTAGCTGGAAAATCCAGGATTTCCCCATTTGATTTTCCACCGCAGGGTCAATTTTTGACGCTTAAATCATCTTAAATCTCTATGAGTCAGCAATAATAAGCCGAAAAAATCGGGGGAATTTCCCATGATTTCCCCAGCTTTTCCTGGATTTACGCTGTTTGGCCGCCATGATAATCCCACGAAATCCTCGATTTCTGAAGACGTTTTCGGAAGATTTCTCTCCTCGGCCACCAAGGATAAGGTGCACCAAGAGATGTCAAGAAGCTGCCTGGCCTCATCACACAACGGATCCATTTATATACCCGGCCTGGTAAGCATACCAAAAACTATGGAAAGATCCACCATTTTGTAGCTGGGTAAATCAACTATTTCGACTGGGCCATTGCAATAGCTATGGTAAATTACCCGGGTAAGTGGTAAATAACTTAGTAAGTGGATGTAAGTGGTAAATAACTTAGTAGGAATCGGACCATGAGTGGTAAATAACCATAGTTATACTATGTTATAATCCATTTATAGATGAGATAAGCCACTGAATGGGGACTGACCAGGGTGTTCTTTATAGCAGTTACTGAGTGGGATGATCTTATTGCGGCAATTCCCCTCGAACAGATCTCTGATCTCGCAGCTTGGGATGTCATGTGTCGACAAAAGTCAACTCGAAAAATCCCCATGGGACCGACCAATGGTTTCCCCATGAAAATATATGTACTGTATATATATATATAATATATATATATATATATGTATGTATGTATGTATATATATATATATTTATCTCGTAGACTCTAGACAGACAGTAGATTCCTCGGAGCACACCGCACACAGAATTGAGATGATTATGGTCATAGACTACACAACTGACGAAGATGTGATACGAAACAAAATCTTCACGATACTCATGACCCTTCTGGGATTGTGGCTTTATTGCTATACACATTGATTGGTCATGCCCACTACTTGATTATACCTATGAACTATTGCACTTTCTTGGTTGCCTCCAGTCATTGTCCCCAGGTTCACGCGTCCTCCACATTTTCATTTGAAGGTCAGACCCTCCATTTGTGTTGTCAAACCTGCCCATCTTTCATTCAATCCCCCTATTTGTTGATGAAACAACCGCAAAGATTGCTTCAAAGTCCCCCCGTTTCATTCGATTCATTCTATACATTGATGACAATTTTTCTTGCTCAACTCCCCAATTTCATCTATGCATTCCATTCCCGTCTCATCCACCCATATGAATTGCTGATTTTCTGATCATCGCCCACTGAGGTGACTTCAAGTTGCCGCCGCCTCCAGAGTTGGATGGCTTCAAATCCATCTTTACAGGCCTCACCGAGAAGGTCGGGACGAACAAAGGGAGGGGACGCGGTTTTCAGTGGCGCAGAACTGGCGATTTCGATGCTTGCGGCAACTAAAACATGAGGATTTCTATGTCAAACATTTCGGATCTCTGTTGAGTTTTTCCATGGATTTTGACTGATTTCATCAGCAGTTAAATCCACGAATCATCATCTAATCATCATTGACTAATTGCCAATCATGATCAGTCATTGATTCATGTACTATTCATCATCATCGATGACAAATGGATCATTTGTATCATTAGTTTTATGATTATGTAATTATGTATTACTCATAATCCACATCATCATTCATGGTGTAATTATTTGGATGATGTATTACTAATGATTCATTCACATCATCCATTTAACATCAGCCATCTACTCTACTAATAATCATATCATCATAGTAATAGTAATATTATCCACAAACATCAACACTTCAAAAAATCATCTGAGTGATAATCCACACCATAGCTGGTTGGTGGTTTGGAACATGACTTTTATTTTTCCATATATTGGGAAGTTCGTAACCCCAACTGATTTTCACTCCATCATTTTTCAGAGGGGTAGGTATACCACCAACCAGATTATTATTAAAACCATCATGAAAACCATCATCATAACCATTATTAACCATAGATTTACCATAGATTAACCACATCTTTCCATAGTTTGCTCACCAAGACCCACATGGTCTATGCCGCGCGCGGCCTGGTGGCCTTCTTCGGTTCCTTCATCCTGGGCTGGTTCGGCTTCCGCGCCTCGACCGTTGCCTAAGAAACGAACAACCGTTAAGTGACCGCTAAGTGACCGAAGGGCCCGGTTCAAGAAGTCATAGCTGGGGTTTTTATGGAATGTTCAATGGGAATTTTCCCTTACATAGGCCTTATATATGGTAGGTACCTCCAATTTAGGATCCTGGAATGGCCATTGAAATGTTGATTCCTCTAAAATCCTCCAAGTATATATATATATATCTGATTGGTGGTTTGGAACATGACTTTTATGACTTTCCATGTATTGGGAATAATCATACCAACTGACTTTCATGTTTTTCAGAGGGGTTGAAACCACCAAGTAGATATGGTAATTATATGTATTTATATATGTAAATATGGTAATAGTCATATATAATTGTACGAATAGGTTTTGACCCACTACCACGTGTTTTTTTTTTAATGAACCTAGGTAACCTAACCAGCAAACAGCTTGCTATGGACAATCACCATGCTCAAGAGGTATTTCATGGAACTCAACGAGGTATTTCTATACCATAGCTATTCAACAAATCATACCAGAGGGCTAACCCCCGAACTAATCATCAACCCCTTGCAGCCACTGAGGTGATGTATTTCCTCCATACACGGCTGGCATCGCCAGCACCGTGCCCTTCCTCATCACCATGTAACTTGGAAGACACGTCGTGCCTGGAAATCCGAGTGACCTAGCGTTATACAATGGGGGCTATTGGACTTCAGCATGTTTCAAACATTGATTGTATACTATATACTACTAATACTAATACATATATATATTATTATTATTATTATTATTATGTACATGTATAAATAGTGTGGGAAGCCCAACAATAGACAATTCCCCCAAAATCGTCATTTTAAAGGGGGGTATAAACCATCCCCTTAAATGGTAGGTTTTCTCTTATTAGGTTTACCACACTAGCAGTTGAGCTGCTGAGGTATGTGGGCTCCGCTCTGGTCAGCGACTTGAATCGAATCCAAGGTTTGATGTTGGGATATGTAGCTTGGCTATGGCATAGATTCTCCCGGCTGGACGTGATATTCAGGAAGAGGGATTGCATCATCAGGTAAGTAACGTTACATAACTATGGAAAATCGATGGCCCAGCAATAGTTCAATGGTTTAACCTTCTTCGAAATGGTGATGTTCAAGTTGGCAAACTGGCAAGAATTTCATGCACCTGATCCGAAGATGATGTGGATTGAGGGTGCTGCACCCCCAACTTCCTGTTAAAAAAATGCATCATATCCTTTGGTTCATATTCCTCATTGACCGGTGCCTTCTTTTCTGGTAATGTCTTGTCCCATATTTGCGCACCCAGCCATGACCCATTTCTGCATCTGGTTTGATCGCACCGAAGGACGGATGCCTTGACCCCCAAGCACTGTAGGTCAATACCAACTGCCCCAAGAAAGTTCGGATGGTTTCATGGTTTCACAGCTTCCGCAACACAAATAGCGGTGGAATTTTTAAATGTATTTCAAAGACATCTCAAAGTCTGTACACCACTATAATGACACAAAATGACACAAAATGACACATAATGACACATAATGTCACATAATGTCACATAATGTCACATAATGACACTATATCAAATATCTATACATGTCTAGCCACTATATCTATCCATGTCTAGTTACTATATCTATACTATACCTAAATCTTTCTGTATATATATATATAGCCATATATATATATCTAGCATTCTATAGCTATCTATCTATGTCTATAGTACCTGTACATTGCCATGCAATTGATGTGCAGCTCCCTGCAGGTCATGGCACCGATCTTGGCGAGTTTGACCTCCACCTGCGAGCCCGTGGACCTCATGCGCCACGGCCAGCGGACGAGGGGGCACCGGTCGGGTAGCGGCCTGAGATGGCCTGACTTTTTCGGGATCTATGGTGAATCTATGGATAATCTATGGATAATCATATCTAATCATTACCAGAGGGTACCTATATGGAAACTGTTGAAGATGGATTTTTTTTTGGGCCTACTAAGTGATTCTTTTTGAACACGGAAAAAAGATGGCTAGCATTGTGTGTGCTATGCTGCAAGCCTTCAATGACCATGTCGGGTAGCATAGATGTCATGTTGGGCCACCTCGACAGAAACGCAGCAAAGTCAAAGGCTCCTGGTAATTTCGCACGAGTGGATTTTGCCGCGGATTCTCTTAGTGTTTGTCAAGGTCTGTCACTGCGTATTCGGCGCTTTTCAGAGGTGGCATCATTTCGATGTGAATTGATGTCAGCTGAAGTGATTTTGAAAGAGATTATATGCAGTCTACCCTCTGGTAAACATACAAAAAACTATGGAACATCACCATTTTAATGGGTAAATCAACTATTTCTATGGCAGTTTTCAATAGCAAACTGTTAGTTCACCAGAGGGTGACTATATTCAGGTTATACTTATATGGCGGTTTGGGTTGGTGGTTTGGAAGTCTGGGAAATCAGAGTTATGTGCAAAATAGATTTGAAAAATGTTTTTTTTTTGTGTTTTGTATTTGTTTTATTTTTTGTTTAACTAATCTAATCTAATCTACTCCCAATCTAATCTAATCCTAATCTAATCTAATCTAATCCTAATCTAATCTAATCCTAATCTAATCTAATCCTAATCTGATCATATCCTAATCTAATCTAATCCTAGTCTAATCTAATCCTAATCTAATCTAATCTAATCTAATCCTAATCTAATCTAATCCTAATCTAATCTAATCCTAATCTAATCCTAATCTAATCTAATCCTAATCTAATCTAATCCTAATCCTAATCCCTAATCCTAATCCCTAATCCTAATCCCTAATCCCTAATCCCTAATCCTAATCCCTAATCCTAATCCCTAATTCTAATCCCTAATCCCTAATCCTAATCCTAATCCCTAATCCTAATCCCTAATCCCTATTCCCTAATCCTAATCCCTAATCCCTAATCCTAATCCTAATCCCTAATCCCTAATCCCTAATCCTAATCCCTAATCCTAATCCCTAATCCTAATCCCTAATCCTAATCCCTAACCCTAATCCTAATCCCTAATCCCTAATCCCTAATCCCTAATCCCTAGTCCCTAATCCTAATCCCTAATCCTAATCCCTAATCCTAATCCCTAATCCTAATCCCTAATTCTAATCCCTAATCCTAATCCCTAATCCCTAATCCTAATCCCTAATCCTAATCCCTAATCCCTAATCCCTAATCCCTAATTCTAATCCCTAATCCCTAATCCTAATCCCTAATCCTAATCCCTAATCCCTAATCCTAATCCCTAATCCTAATCCCTAATCCTAATCCCTAATCCTAATCCCTAATCCTAATCCTAATCCTAATCCCTAATCCTAATCCCTAATCCTAATCCCTAATCCTAATCCCTAATCCCTAATCCTAATCCCTAATCCTAATCCCTAATCCTAATCCCTAATCCTAATCCCTAATCCTAATCCCTAATTCTAATCCCTAGTTCTAATCCCTAATTCTAACCCCTAATTCTAATCCTTAATTCTAATCCCTAATTCTAATACCTAATTCTAGTCCCTAATTCTAATCCCTAATCCTAATCCCTAATTCTAATCCCTAATCCTAATCCCTAATTCTAATCCCCAATTCTAAATCCCCAATTCTAAATCCCTAATTCTAAATCCCTAATTCTAAATCCCTAATTCTAAATCCCTAATTCTAAATCCCTAATTCTAAATCCCTAATTCTAAATCCTAATTCTAATCCCCAATTCTAAATCCCTAATTCTAAATCCTAATTCTAAATCCATAATTCTAAATCCTAATTCTAAATCCATAATTCTAAATCCTAATTCTAAATCCTAATTCTAAATCCTAATTCTAAATCCTAATTCTAAATCCCTAATTCTAAATCCTAATTCTAAATCCTAATTCTAAATCCTAATTCTAAATCCTAATTCTAAATCCTAATTCTAAATCCTAATTCTAAATCCTAATTCTAAATCCTAATTCTAAATCCTAATTCTAAATCCTAATTCTAAATCCTAAATCCTAATTCTAAATCCTAAATCCTAAATCCTAATGCTAAATCCTAATGCTAAATCCTAATGCTAAATCCTAATGCTAAATCCTAATTCTAAATCCTAATTCTAAATCCTAATTCCAAATCCTAATTCTAAATCCTAATGCTAAATCCTAATGCTAAATCCTAATGCTAAATCCTAATGCTAAATCCTAATGCTAAATCCTAATTCTAAATCCTAATTCTAAATCCTAATTCTAAATCCTAATTCTAAATCTTAATTCTAAATCCTAATTCTAAATCCTAGATCCTAATTCTAAATCCTAGATCCTAATTCTAAATCCTAATTCTAAATCCTAATTCTAAATCCTAATTCTAAATCCTAATGCTAAATCCTAATGCTAAATCCTAATGCTAAACCCTAATGCTAAACCCTAATTCTAAATCCTAATGCTAAATCCTAATGCTAAATCCTAATGCTAAACCCTAATGCTAAATCCTAATGCTAAATCCTAATGCTGAATCCTAATGGTAAATCCTAATGCTAAATCCTAATGCTAAATCCTAATTCTAAATCCTAATTCTAAATGCTAATTCTAAATCCTAATTCTAAATCCTAATTCTAAATCCTAAATCTAAATCCTAATTCTAAATCCTAATGCTAAATCCTAATGCTAAATCCTAATTCTAAATCCTAATTCTAAATCCTAATTCTAAATCCTAATTCTAAATCCTAATTCTAAATCCTAATTCTAAATCCTAATTCTAAATCCTAATCCTAAATCCTAATTCTAAATCCTAAAATCCTCTAAAAATCCTAATTCTAAATCCTAATTCTAAATCCTAATTCTATCCTAATTCTAAATCCTAATTCTAAATCCTAATTCTAAATCCTAATTCTAAATCCTAAATCTAAATCCTAATTCTAAATCCTAATTCTAAATCCTAATTCTAAATCCTAAATCTAAATCTAAATCCTAAATCTAAATCCTAATTCTAAATCCTAAATCTAAAAATCCTAAATCTAAATCCTAAATCTAAATCTTAATTCTAAATCCTAATTCTAAATCCTAATTCTAAATCCTAAATCTAAATCGTAAATCTAAATCCTAAATCTAAATCCTAAATCTAAATCTAAATCTAAATCTAATCTAACCCAATCTAATCTAATCTAATCTATTTTCTCTAAGTATCTGTCTATCTGTTTGTTTGTCTGTCTGTCTATCTATTTACTTATCTAATATATCATATCCAATATATCTATTTGTTTGTCTGTTATCTATCTATCTATCTATCTATCATCTATCAATCTATCAATCTATCAATCTATCAACCAATCTCATATATCTACATAATCTATCTATTTATTTGTTTGTCTATTTGTCTATCAAACTAGTCTAATCTTCTCTGATCTTATCTAATCTAATCTAAGCTAATCTAATCCAACCTCTCTAATCTTTCAAGTCTGTCTATTAATCTATCTAATCTATCTAATCCACCTAGTCTACCTTTTCTATCTTATCTATCTAATATGCCTACTCTATCCAAGTGACCTTACCTATCTATTCTATCTAAATAATCTACATGAAAGCAAAGCAGAGAAAAAAAACAGTTTCTCTTGAAACAAATTCCATTGCGGTCCTATCCTGTACAGTACTCTGACTGATGCAGGTTTCATGGAGTTTCCATGGAGTTTCCATGGAGTTTCCATGCAGTTTCCATGCAGGTTTCATGTTGGTTACATGCTGGGTTTGCTGATTTAGCTTACTGGTGTGTAACCTCCATGACAACTCCCTCGAACCTGCATGGAATCTGCATGGAACCTCCATGGAACCTGCATCAGGCAGAGTGCATGGTAAAACCAACAAGTGTAGATAGAGGCATCACCTCCATAACGCACATGGAAACTGCATGAAATCTACATCAATTCTCCATGGAACCTGCATGGAACCTCCATGAAAACTGCATCAGTTAGAAGGCGCCATGCAACCATCACGTTTAGACACAAGAAACAACGGAACCTACATGAAACCTCCATGAAACCTACATCAATTCTCCATGGAACCTGCATGGATACTCCATCAAAGAAGCGCCATACAAGCACCAGGTGTAGATACAGGGAACAGAGACTTTTTTTTTAGTGGACACTACGTGGAAACCATCAGACGCTTTGACGCAAATTGATCGCAAATCGATCGTAAATCGATCGTAAACTGATCGTAAAAAAACGCACAAAAACTGTCATAGCATCTGTGCATTTTGATGTCGTTTTCACTAGGTCATCTGTCTTTGTTGATGTCCCTTTTTGTTTCTGCACTGGAAAAGTCAATTTCTTCCAGAGTTTCTATTTATCCTGAGTGTTCACTGCTTGGTGGTTTCGATTTTGGCAAGGTTTCAAATGTGAATTTTTGTTTGATGTCATTTTGATGGAGTTTTATGTCTGTCTCGGTGTCAACTTGATGGAGGTTCCTAACATATAATATTGCAAACTAAGTTAATTAAAAGACGAAACCACCAAGAGAAATGAACTCACTTATGTCATCTTGGATTCTATGATCACCAAACCATATGAATATATGAATTGGCAAGTGCCGTTTTCTACAGGCCTTAGGTTCTTGTCGATGTCATATTGATGTTGTTTTATGGCCTTCTTATTCGTTTTTAGGCCGATGTCAAATCGATCGACAAAGGATCGCAAAATGATCGCAAAACAACGTCGAAATCCTACATCAAAATGACACATTACAAAGTCCACACTTGAAACCCTGGCCTTGCCAACATCAAAACCGCCAAGCAACGAACACTCAGGATAAATAGAAATTCTGGAAGAATTTGACTTTTCCAGTACAGAAACCAAAAGAAACATCAGCAAAGACAGATGGCCTAGTGAAAACGACATCAAAACGCACAGATGCTATAACAGTTTTTGTGCGATCAATTTAGTTACGATCGATTTGCGATCGATTTGCATCAAAGCGTCTGATGGTTTCCACGTAGTGTCCACTAAAAAAAAAGTCTCTGTTCCCTGTATCTACACCTGGTGCTTGTATGGCGCTTCTTTGATGGAGTATCCATGCAGGTTCCATGGAGAATTGATGTAGGTTTCATGGAGGTTTCATGTAGGTTCCGTTGTTTCTTGTGTCTAAACGTGATGGTTGCATGGCGCCTTCTAACTGATGCAGTTTTCATGGAGGTTCCATGCAGGTTCCATGGAGAATTGAT
Source organism: Cladocopium goreaui (assembly GCA_947184155.2). NCBI lineage: Eukaryota > Dinophyceae > Suessiales > Symbiodiniaceae > Cladocopium > Cladocopium goreaui. The sequence goes on from CAMXCT020006675.1 coordinate 44,990, forward strand.
GTAGATTTCATGCAGTTTCCATGTGCGTTATGGAGGTGATGCCTCTATCTACACTTGTTGGTTTTATCATGCACTCTGACTGATGCAGGTTCCATGGAGGTTCCATGCAGATTCCATGCAGGTTCCAGGGAGTTGTCATGGAGGTTACCCACCAGTAAGCTAAATTTGCAAACCCAGCATGTAACCAACATGAAACCTGCATGGAAACTCCATGGAAAATCCATGAAACCTGCATCAGTCAGAGTACAGGATAGGACCACACGGTTTCAAGAAACTGTCTTTCCCCCATTTCAAAAATAAATAGACAAGTACAGAAAAATGCACTAGAATTCAATAATCAATTAAACAATCACGTGAAATTATTGGACATTAAATAAGTGTACATTTTCCGAGATACAAGATGAATATCAATATCAATTCAAAAACAAACCTAATCTGGTAGCAATCATCGTTGTTTTAAATTTGTTTTCTTTATTTTCAACGACTTCATTGTTTGCAGGGTTTGATATTTTTTGTTTTTTCTAAGTTTACAAAACCATCAATTCCCAGACTTCCAAACCACCAACCCAAAACACCACGTAAGCACAAGTTGATATATCTGGAAAGAGTCATCGTAGTTGCTCCAAGTCAACCGCGTTCATTCAACACCAGTTGCAACAGCATTGAGAAGCGAAGACCCAGCAACTCCAAAAGATGTCACTTTTTTTCATGGCGGTTGGGAACAGCTCTGTTTAGGTCCCAGGCCAAAGTCCCGAGCCAAAAATTCTCAGGATTCACTTGTTCATCACCTTTGTTTGGGTCTTCTTGGGCGTTTTTGTGCGCGAGAGTGGCTTGCTTTGACATACTGGATGACAGACTGGATCCGTGTTTTTTTTGAACATCTGATCTCCGGAAGACTTCACATGAAAAGAACACAGAGATTTCAATCCTACCCTCTGGTGAACTAACATAGCTATTGAAAATTGCCATTTATAGTCGATTTACCCATAAAAAATGTGATTATCCATAGTTATGTTAGTCTACCAGAGGGTAAACCATCTATTTTGTGGATGAACATGGACCCAGAATGACTCAGTGGCCTTGACTTCGGCCTTGTGGTGACCTTGAATTATCCGTTGAAATGGTGCTGGAAAGGCGGTGCCACGCCCCTTTTTTTTAAGGGTGATGTGTAGCAAATGCGTTTGGAAGCCTACCTTGACATACCAAAAAACCCTCAAAGTACCCATCACAATTGGGTAAACCCACCATCTGGGTTTGTCCCGAAAGATGTACCCCCAAATCTACTGGTGTAGATCATTATACTTTTTCCATTGTTTGATGGTCACATATGAGGGGGAGAGATAGATATATAGATAGATATATAAATCCAATATTATTGGACAAGACCATGTCAAGTCAAACATTCCTGGATGTGCTGGTCAAAATCACACTTGTTGTAGTGTTTTTATTGCTCATTTCCCAGTTCTTGTTGGCTTAATCACCAGTTTTCATTTTCGAATCCCGTTTTTTTCATGGTTAATCTACTTCTTGATAGTAGAATATATACTTATATCATTTCTTAATGGTTCACTAATTACCCCTTTTTCGGTTTAACGTTTTTTGTGGCTTGGTAGTCCGTCCCAACGATCTGAGTGACATTCCCAGATGAATGTTCCATGATTGTCAGCCCCAAAAAGCCCATGGATCCATTATTATCCCATTATTATCTTTCTGGGGATATAACCAATGGTGATTTGGTTGGTGGTTTCAGTTGTTTTTTTTTTAATTGTGAACCATCAAGTATGGGTTTTCGAGGTTTTTTTTGAAAGGATAGCAACTTTTAGGAGTGGCCCTGTTAGGAGTAGCCCTGTTAGCAGGCTCTTGAATGAAATGAATAATTTTTCCCATTGGAAAAACCAGGGTTTTTCCCACCGGTCTTCCCAGGTTCTCCCACCTTTTCCTCGATTGGCTCGATGGCGGCAGCCTTCGGTGCTTCTACGCTGCTGGCGAAGAACTGCAGCATCTCGGACGGTTCACCAGGGCGATGAACATCGGTGGGGTGAGTGAAGAAACGATGGTGGTTGATGATGATTTTCTGGTTGGTGGTTTGGATGACATGTGGATGATGTATTACTAATGATTCATTCACATCATCCATCTAACATCAGCCATCTACTCTACTAATAATCATATCATCATAGTAATAATAGTAATATTCTCCACGAACATCAACACTTCAAAAAATCATCTGAGTGATAATCCACACCATAGCTGGTTGGTGGTTTGGAACATTACATTTATTTTCCATAATATATGGAATAATCATCCCAACTGACGAACATTTGTCAGAGGGGTTGAAACCACCAACGAGTTTTATATGGTGATGCTGGGGTAGGAAAATCGATGAACATCGTGGGTGAACCAGGAAAGATGGGTGATGTTTATGCAGCAAAAATGATGTGATTCAACCGTCAAAGATGGTGTGGGGAAGTTTTCAACAATACGGACATTTCGACAAACAAGTTGGTGATTTCTAGCGATTAAATCCAATATTGTTTTAAAGATGGATTTGAATGGACCAATGGGGGAATGATTGGATGACATATGATGACATACTGTAATTGGATACACAACCAACATCAGCCAAGTATATGGAGATCTTATACCAGACAAAATGGCTACGTAAGATATGCACACATGAGGTATAACACCAACACAATCCACCCATTTATGGGGATATATCATGCGATGAAGAAAGGTGGTTGCCTGCAATTCAAGGCGAAGATTTGGTGATTTCAATAAGAACATATGGATTTCAGCAAGAAATCTTGGGATACAACTGATTTTTTGCCAACCTAAACCCCAAATTTTTCAGTGATCATTTGGGGTTTCACATGGGATATGGTGGTAGTTCTATGGGGGAAACCCCAGATCCTCCAAGGGACCCTCCTTGGGTGGGTCATGGAGAAAGCCATGCTGGAACCGGTGGTGGCATGGGGTACAATCTTGAGAAATCCCCATATACCCTCTGGTAAACGTTTGCATAACTATGGAAAATCACCATTTTTAATGGGTAAATCTATAAATGAACCATTTTCAATAGCTATGTAATACCAGGTTCCACATTGATTCCTGTATGTTGGTGATAGTATGGCAAACTGCCTGGCAGACTGGAAAAAGTCTTATCCCGATTCATTGCCTGGGTATGATCTAGTTGAATCTACATGATATCCCAGCATTTTTTTGCTGGGTATGACATGTTACCCCATCAACATGGCAAATAAATCAACCGATTCCTCCTACGCTTCACTAACCAGTCGGTTTGGCAATCATTTCTTGGTTACATCCTCGGTTGGTTCACAAGTTTGTGAGTCACAGTTCTTGACAACTTCATAATTCATTACATATTCATTACTTTTTTTTTGTTTTTGGGGTCGTGGTGACCTTTATGGTTATGGGAAGAAAAAAAGTGTGTTTTCTTTGACGACCTCAAAGATCTCATCATGTTTGTTTCCGTGCAGCAAGAATCCAACTAGGGAAATGCAACTAAATCAACTAAATCATCAGAGTTCCAATTTTCCCATCTTTAATGCACGTTTTTATTTTTTCCCCCCAATTTTCCGCAGAGTGTGTTGAAGATGTCGCCTTTTTCGATCCAGAGCCGAGCTACCTGGCCTTTCTGCAAGGCGATCCAAGCATCAAGAAGGCGGACATTTTCGAGAGCTTGGCTCTGAACTGCATCGCGGCAGCTTGGCGCAGAATTTTACCCAACTGGGCGATGGAGTCGTCACGTTTATCTTCGATGGGGATGTGACCGTCGTATCACATATATCGTTTTAGTGAAATATGTGGTGAACACATATTATACAGTCACATATTATACAGTTTTACTGAGTTTTACTGAGTTTTACTGAAAGATCAACGAAAACAGTGGGTAGAAAAGCAAGAACTGATGATGGGGCTCACCAACAAATAGGGCGATCGTCATGTTTCGTCACTGGGTAGTGATCAAGCAGTGCTTGGCCCGTCTCCAAATCATTTCCTCATTGTACAAGTACCCAGTTGATGGTGAAACTCCACGTTTTTGCTTCGAAGTCCAACAGTTGTTATGAAGATTTTCACACATGGGAAATCCCAAAAATAGATGGTTTATCCCCCAAAATAGATGGTTTTTCTAAGTGCTAATCCCCAAATACAAACATCCCCGTTTATATTGAAACATCCTGTTCAAATGGATGATTTGGGGTACCCGTATTTTGGGAAACCCCCTTTGCAGCGTCGCTGCGTCACACCTATGAAATCCCATATTTGGAGGTTTTCTTTACGTCCAGAACTCCAAGCTATTTGAGATTCTGCTCACAACCACTGAAATGCTCCAGTGAAATGACGAACGAACAATTTGTTGATTTATAGCACTCCTCCGAAAAGAAACATCCAGTTCCAATATGGTGATACTTGAGGTTTCTTTCATCGTGTTTTTTCTTTAATACTATGTATACATCTACATTTTTTCACATCTCCACACATCATCATGAAAACACGTCCAGAAAAAAACCATGGCGCTCGCTCCGAACTTTCGCCTGTCTGACATCCAGAGTTGCTCCATCCGATTCTGCCCATTTTACCCCTGCCAAAACCGTAGCTACTTGGTTTAGCACTCAGGGGATCATCCCACGGATAAGTGGATAATATCCCACGGTTAGTTTGTAAGTCCCCTAACTGTTAGTGGATAAAAACATGGAAAAAATGACTCTGGTAAACGTTTACATATCTATGGAAAATCACAACGTTTATAATAGGTAAATCAATAATACATTGGCTATTGAAAAATAGCGATCTTAGTTTACCAAGAGGTTAAATCCCCATTTCTTGCCGTTTCAATAGCTATGTTTTTACCAGATGGGATAACTATGGTGATAAAAAAACACACTTCCGATCCGTGGGTTGACGTTGCCGTTTACACTACACTATTACTCTCTGGTAAACTAAGAGTTTGCTATGGGAAATGGGTGATTTATAGTTGGTTAATTTATATAACATTGTGATTGTTAGTTTACCAGAGGGCATGTATGTTCAAAAAGAAGCAGGGTTGCTGGCATGCATTTAGCCTCTGGAAATCAAACCTGACAAATTGAACATTCACTATACATCCACTATAGATGGTGGTTTCTGGCTTGGCAACATCATCTATAAACGGGGGGAAGTTTCCAGCCATGTGACTGATTCCCAGAAGGTATAGTTGATTTGAGCAGCTAGAAACCTCCTTTCAGTGAACTTTTCACTGTTAAATACTCCATTTATAGTAGGATTTTCCCATGTCAACTCCTCCATTTCTAGTATTTTTCTTTTTCGATTTTCCCTCGTCAACTCCCCCCATTTCTCTGTTCCCTATGGTGAACTCCCCATGTTTTCTCAGATTTTCCCTGGGATTTTCCCGATGGTCAACTCCCAAAAATTTCGGCAATCCATCCATTTCCCCATTCATAGAATTGGATGATGGGAAAATTTTAACCGGAGGTTTCCGGTTAAGAATTTCCCCAACACACCAATCCATTTCCCCCATGGATTTTACCCTCTGGTAAACGTTTACAAAAAACTATGGAAAGATCCACCATGCTATTAATGGGTAAACCAACTATTTCTATGGCCATTTTCAATAGCTTTTTGTATGTTTACCAGAGGGTATGGGTCCTCCAGGTGCTGATGACCACCCTGGTAAACCTGGGCATTCCCGCGGAGAACGCCTCGGATTTGGCCGTGCAGAACCTGGAGACCTGACGCTTGGTAGCGGTAGCCGTGTGGCCGTGGGGATGGGTGTTGTGAAGCCGTGAGATGATAGGGAGATGATGGGGATTTCTGGGAATATACCTGGGAACTATGGGATTTTTTGATGTTATTTTTTTTATATTTTTTGAAGCAAGATGATGGGAAGATGATTTTAGGGAAAATGGGGATTTCACTATAGCAACTATGGGAAATGATGGGGATGTTACTAGCAACTATGGGAAATTGATGGAAACATAGCTGGTGATGGGAATATGTTGGGAATACGGAATTTCACCATAGTTTCACCATGGGAGATGATGGGAATTTATGGGAAGATACCTGGGATCCAACCAGCTATGCACCACATCATCCCCCGGGACCATTCCAGGGACAAAGCCGGGACTGGGGGAGTTGTTCAGCCGAATTCCCGCAAGGTATGCTGAAGTTTAAGTCAACGTATTTTTCAGGATCATCCCACAAAAAATAGCTGGTTAATGTAATATCATCTCCTTATATAAGTTATTCACAAATATTCACAATTGGGCTTAATAACTGGGTTAAGTCATACTTTAAGTATCTTTAAGTCATAATAACTGGTTAGTAAGTGGCCTTAGAACCCCCTTAATCTCAGCGTATAGGACGACGCCTTAATCGGGGACTCGCAAGCGACTAGTGATGGGATGATCCATCCCAGGCTGGTCGTTGCTGAAGAAAAGCATCCATGAGCTGCCTGGCGTCGTAGCCGGCCTTTTGTTAACGTTTACAAAAAAACGATGGAAAGATCCACCATTTCTTGTGGGAAAATGTTGGTATACCATGATTTAAGTGTTGGTATATACCCTTTGGTAAACGTTTACAAAAAGCTATGGAAAGATCCACCATGCTATTAATGGGAAAATTAACGGACCTTAAATGGCCATGGCTTCAATAGCTATTTTGTTAAATAACCAGAGGGTAAATGAAAGGTCATGGAAGGATCCCCCCGATGTTTTTCGGTGATGTTCCCATTTTTACGTGCCATGATTTCGTGAAGGGGAATTTCCCAGGCTGTCCTGGGAAAGGTCAGATGAATCCAGCCCCTGGGGGATGGGAATCATCAATCCTTATGAGGGTTTTCCAGTGCCCATTGTAAGGAAATCCCATTCATGATGGTGGGATGACCGGAAGCCATTTGAGCCATGTAACTTGAACATGGCACTGAGAAGGCATGATGATCCCACATTTTGGATTGTCCCCACCCAAAATGGACAGATCGAGTTAATACCCAGTGCTAACATGTCTTATTCTTACTATCATTATTAAATCATTATTTTCATTTGTTCTATTTCCTATTATTGTAACATATTATATAGTATACATTCTATACATATCGCTACTTGTGGAAGGGATAAAGAAAACACCTCTGCGGCCATGGTGAGCCCGACCTGAACAGAGAGTCATGGGGGATCCCCAGATTTTTACCATGGCTGTTTCACTACACAGTCATGGCCATGGCCATCCATGACGACTGGATGATTGTACCATATTGTACCCAATGATTTAAGAAACCTCCACATCTCCCGAGTTTCAGTGGACCGGTTTGCTGGGTGATTTTTTTTTTAAAAATCTTAGTTTAATCCCGATGTCTGCTGCCTGGTTGTTTTGATGGTTCAGTTATGTTGGATATCCGTTTTTTGTGAAAGATGGTCTCAAGATCCCATTAAAATTGTCGTTTCCCTATCCTATTCCGACTGTTGCTGACCATCGGAGCTTCCGTCAACTGACCATCGGATCGGTCCAGCGGTTATTCTATTGTGGATGGGCCAGCGAAATCCGAATCACCAGTTGATTATAGGGTAAACATCCCATTGCTTTTTTGGGGTTTCAACATGTTTCAACAATCCAAGGTGGTGCAGGATTTCTTCCATCCACAGTATCTCCTGAACTGGATGTTGTGTTTTTCGCTGAGGCTTTACGATCCCAACATCAAAACAGTGACGTTCCGAGCTAGCCGCTGGGTTTTTTGAACCTGGCAGGTGGCCAAAGGTATGATATTTCAATTGAGTAGATAGAAATAGAATACGGGATTTTCAAAAAACATCACACACACATGGGAATATGCTCTATATCCAATATTCATCAATATTCATCAATATTCTATATTTCATCTACTCCAGGATTATAATCATATATAGAGCACCCCCGTAAATAGATGGAACAGTTGGAAACGAGGAAATGATGTGGAAAGCATCATCGAACAAACATTCTGGAACAACTCTCGTCATTTTTTTTTGGACACCTGGTGTCATTGGTTGAAGGCTCTGGCATTTCCTGGTTTTCCATCGCCAGCTGGCCGCGAAGTCAGAACACAAATGGCGAAGAAGTCCTCCAGTGATCCCACCAGCAGTTTGATCAACTCCTTTGTGTTGTTGATCAACATGGTCAAAACCACGATTTTTCATTGTTCACTTCTCATGAAACTCGTGGCTAACTCCTCAAGTTTCATGATGACCTCCTCTTTTTTCCATAGTTCAATCATAGTTCAACTCCAAAATTTTGCTGCTTAACTTAGCTCAACTCCCATTTTTGACCCCGCCTCTGGGCCTCGCTTGGCCTCGCTTCATGCGTCCCATGCGTCCCCGAGGCGAGGCGCAGCTGGCGCTGCAGAAGGCCCGCGAGATGGGCAACGAGGCATCGTCCGAGCCGCGGCTCTGGCGGATGCCGCTGGGCAGATGAGTCTTCACCATGGCCTGATGGGATTTTTTGGAACAGACATTTTTTTCAGGCATGGATTTTGGCATGGATTTTATATGCCATGATTTATATGATGTTTTTTTTTGATGGGATTTGTTTAAATAAATATATATATAATATATCATGTTATTCTTCTACTAATAGTGATTTATATGATGCTTCTTGATAGGATTATTAATAGTGATTTATATTTATTTTCGATGTATATATATATACATACATATCATGTTCTTTTTTTAAATAGTGATTTGTATGATGTTTTCTTGATGTGTTTATATATATATATAGATATCATGTTTTTTTATTGATAGTGATTCATATGACGTTTTTTTCTTGATGGGATGTTTATTGGATTTTCAAAGACCACGGTTAAATACCCATGATTCCAATGTGTTTTTTTTTTAATTGGATTTTTGTAATCCATGATTTTCAAAGACCATGTCTTAATATATATATATATATATATACCATGGGATGTGACATATATTTTGAAATTGGGTGACTTAGCTTTCGGTCACTAGTGACATGTTACATTGTTTTTTAACCGAGGAATTTCGCGATGGGAGTTTGAAACCATTGATAGAGCGAAGTTGAAACGGTTGGTGGGATGGAATACAACTTTCTGGTTGGTGGTTTGGAACATGAAATTTATATTCCATTTCATATATGGGATGTCATCCTTCCCATTGACTTTCATATTTTCAAGATGGTTGAAACCACCAACCAGACGTTATTTTTCCTCCGTTTGATGAGGTTTTTGAGGATCATAGATCTGGTGATATAGCCTCTGGTATACAAAAAAAGATGGACAATTACCATTCAACGGACCAAATGGCCATTTTCAAGAGCTATGTTAGTTTACCAGAGGGTAGTTGATAATTGATGCTTGGTTGAAGTTGGTTGATGATTTATTTGGGATAAAACTATCCTTTATATATTCGGGATCATCAGAATTCATGAACTGGGAACTTCCATCAGCAAAATAAAAAAAGGTACGACATTTTGGCTTTTGAATATTGCTGAGCATCACGTGCATGGTGGTTTTTTGCATCACATTTTTATATCGGAAAATCATGGGAAAAAGCTGCCGGAGATGACCCCATGAAGCTGGGGAAACCATGAAACATGGGGGGTCAACGTGATTGAATCCAAAAGGGGAAAGATTAGACACCAGACTTGGGAATATCAACAAATACCAACACTGCTTGGTGGTGACTGGAACCATGGAATTTTATGACTTTCCCATCATATTGGGAATGTCATAACCCCAACTGACGAACTCCATCATTTTTCAGAGGGGTAGGTATACCACCAACCAGAACAATATGGGAGTAGAATACAGGGATATTTTTGGGACCGACTCGCAACTGCTTTGTGTTTGCCAAGCATGTCATGCTGGAATTGTTTGGGGAGTTGAAGAACAACGCAACTTTGGGGGCTTCTTTACTGGTACCCATCCCTTGAATGCAGATAGACATACTGGGGTTTTTATCAGGCGAAATCTGCAGGGGCAACACTCCGAAAAAGTGGACCCCCCTATGCGGACGATCATTGGAAGTTGCTGTAAAGACGGTTTCCATGTCACATCTTTCATGGGTTTTTAACCACAAAAAATCGGTGGCATCATGTAAACTCTGAATTCTATCCAATTTGTGCACTTAGTGGCACAACATCTTCTTGTACCCTTCAATTTTCAGTCCAAACAAACCTCAGTTCGTGGTAAAAATTCACCTCGAAATCTAAAAATTCACCATAGTCCTCATAGTTCTCCATACTTTACTCATTTTACCATATGATTACCATATGATTACCATATGATTACCATATTTATAGATGTTCCAAGATGTTCCCCATCGACGGTCATAGATTACCCGGAATCTGCAGAATTCCCAGGCCCTGGAAGACGAGTCTGTGGGAGGCCGTGCTGGATGATACAGCGCCTTGGACGATGGGATCTGATGGGTTTTATGATGGGATGATATGACTATAACATATTATAAATATGATGATTATCTATGATCTATATGAATTTATGGAGATCTGAGATGTGTAATGGAATTTCATGGGATTTTTTTTTATCATGATCATTTTACAGTTATTAGTTTTTTTGTTTTTTAAATGTTTAGTATGTAAAAATGTTTAATACATATCAACCCGCAAAAAGATGCAGACCAGTGTTAAATCCGATTCTTGAGCAATTGAACGTTGCATCTTTTTGGGGGAACGGAGGAAGTTTTAAGGAGCTAGGCAGCTAGGCAGCTTCGAAATCCCCTATATAATTATGAAGTGCGGAGCTAAGGACGATGGCAGAGTCTCCCGTGTTCACATGGTAGACGACATCTGATCAAGTTGCTATCTGAATGGTGGTTTCATATAATCGAAGGAAGTTTAGAAGTCAAACTTCCGACAATATGGACAGATGAAAAGCAGAGCAGGGAAGAGGCAGAGAGAAGAGAAAGATCAGAAGAGAGAAGAGTAGAAGAGAAAGAGTAAGAAGAAAGAAGATGGAGATGCGCGAAAAGGTAGGAAAGTCGCGATTCACGGTGTTTTTCCAATGATTTGTGGCTCCGGAGTCGAAAAGTAGGCTCGCTAAAGCGGCGGGTGCGGAGCCAGCTGGCCAGAGGAGAGATGAAAAATTGCACGCAGTTGTGGCGCGAAGCACATTTCCAAGTCAAAATGCACAAAACACACCATTGTCGGATCACTTTTGGAAGTTGCAATGTCGAAAAAGTGCACGCCGTTGTGGCGCGAAGCACATTTCCAAGTGAAAATGTACAAAACACACCATTCTCGGACCACTTTTGGAAGTTGAGATGACGAAAAAGTGCACGCCGTTGTGGCGCGAAGCGCATTTCGAAGTCAAAATGTACAAAACACACCAGCTCCGGACCACTTTTGGCAGTTGAGATGTCGAAAAAGTGCACGCCGTTGTGGCGCGAAGCGCATTTCGAAGTCAAAATGTACAAAACACACCAGCTCCGGACCACTTTTGGCAGTTGAGATGTCGAAAAAGTGCACGCCGTTGTGGCGCGAAGCACATTTCGAAGTCAAAATGTTAAAAGCACCAGGGGCTCGGACCACTTTTGGAGGTTCGGATGTCGAAAAAGTGTACGCCGTTGTGGCGCGAAGCACATTTCGAAGTAACAATGTTCAAAACACTAGGGGTTCGGACCACTTTTGGAGGTTCAGATGTCACTTCGCTTCACTCACTACACTACACTACAGGACATTACACTACACTACACTCCAGTACACTACATTACACTACACTACGCTCCAGTGCGCTCCACTACACTAAATTACACTACACCACACTACATTACATTGAATGACACTGCAACGCAGATAGACAGGTAGACAGCTAGACAGATAGACAAATGAAAGGGAGAGATAGATAGATAGGTAGGTAGATAGATAGATAGCTAGCTAGGTAGGTAGGTAGGTAGATAGATAGATAGGTAGGTAGATGGATATATGGATAGATGGATAGATGGATAGATAGGTAGGTAGATAGATAGATGGATAGATGGATAGATGGAAGGATAGATAGGTAATTAGATGAGAGAGAGAGATCGATCTATCGATAGATAGATAGATAGATAGATAGATATAGGTTGGTTGGTGGGTAGATAGTCAGAGGAAGAAAGAGAATGAGAGGAGACCTCAAGCACCTTTCGGTCCATCAGTGGATTCGCTCTGCCATCCCTGATTCACAACAACCAATCTCTCCTATAGGTTTCCTATTTTTGAAACTTCCGCCACCGCCTTGTGCGGTACTACTGGTATATATAAAAATATATTGACTATTTTCAACCGCAAAGATTCAGGAAACAGTCAATCCTTTTCACTATCATCAACTGGTAGTGTGGGGAGGCCCTGCCGGCATACCCGGTCACACGAAAGGATTGTAGCAACCAGCCGCGACACAACGTTCCAAGACCAACATGTTCTCGGACGGTTGTAACATGCCGACGAGAATCATGGCCACAACACCAGAACTTCCACGAAAGACACTACCGCACATTACTCGAATTTTCGCCTTCCTTCTGTCACCGTAAACATTGATTCAGCTACACCTTTGCAGCCGTGCCATGGAGAGAGGGCCGGAGAGTGTGCCCGTGAGCGGTGAGGTGGCTGAAAGTTCCATCAAACTTGAGGTCTCCTTGCCAAGTGGGCGGTATGAAACTGTCACGGTCTCGCAGTCTGGCACCGTTGCTGACTTGAAAATAGCTGCGCAACAGTCTTTTGGGCAAAGTTTCCTGAGGCTTGTTGCGCCTGACGGGCGTGTTTTGGATCCAACGGACTCTATTTGGCTTTCTGGGCTTCAAGATGGAGACAGCCTCACTGCTCTTGCACAGCAGCCAAAGATAGCTGCAACATGGAGTGCGTTTGCTTTGTGGTGTGTTGGAGGTGATAGAATTGTCACATGGGGTCATCCTGACTTTGGTGGCGACAGCTCCAGAGTCCAAGATCAGCTGAGGAATGTTCAGGAGATTTGCGGTGCATACTATGCTTTTGCTGCGGTTTTGGCAAATGGAACTGTGGTGACATGGGGCAAAGCAGACCGCGGAGGTGACAGCTCACGAGTCCAAGACCAGCTCAGGAACGTCAAAAGGATTTCTGGCACTGACCGTGCTTTTGCTGCGATCTTGGCAGATGGAACCGTAGTGACCTGGGGCAATCCAGACCGTGGTGGTGACAGCTCCGGAGTCCAGGATCAGCTACGGAATGTTCAGGAGATTTGTGGCACTTGTGGCGCTTTTGCTGCAGTCTTGGCAGATGGAAGCGTGGTAACGTGGGGCCGTCCAGACCATGGTGGTGACAGCTCCAGAGTCCAAGACCAGCTAAGGAATGTTCAGCAGATTTATGGCACTTTTGGTGCTTTTGCTGCGCTTTTGGCAGACGGAACAGTAGTGACTTGGGGCCATCCAAAATATGGCGGTGACAGCTCCAGAGTCCAAGATCAGCTGAGGAATGTTCAGCAGATGTGTGGCACATGTATCTCCCTTGCTTTTGCTGCGCTTTTGGCAGATGGAACCGTACTGACATGGGGCAATCCATATCATGGTGGTGACAGCTCCAGAGTCCAAAACCAGCTCAACAATGTTCAGAAGATTTGTGGCACATTAGGTGCTTTTGCTGCGATCTTGGCAAATGGAAGTGTGGTGGCATGGGGCCACACAGACTTTGGCGGTGACAGCTCCAGCGTCCAAGATCAGCTGAGGAATGTTCGCCAGATTCGTGGCACAGGCGGTGCTTTTGCTGTCATCTTGGCAGACGGAACGGTGAAGACATGGGGCGATCGAAATGCTGGTGGTAATAGCTCCAGAGTCCGAGATCAACTCAGAAATATTCAGCAGCTTTGTGGCACACACCATGCTTTTGCTGCGACCTTGGCAGATGGAAGTGTGGTGACATGGGGCCGTCTGGGCTATGGTGGTGATAGCTCCAAAGTCCAAGGTCAGTTCATACACATCTAGGCGGGCGCCACGGCGAAAAACCATCAAGTAATGCGAGCTGACTTGCATCTGTTTCGGGTCAATGATTGGCCCCAAAAACATCGTCCTGTTATTGGCTGTGCTCGCTCATCACTTTCTCAGAGGGTGCTGGCTCCAGTGAACCCGTCCTGTGACGGCTGGGCGCCAGGGCCATGGGTCAGGTCATTGGGAAATGGGCGGATCGGGTACTGCTGGCTGAAGATCTGGCAGATTTTTTCGCATGGACCGCCGGGAAGAAAAGAATCGTCAGCTCAGACTATTTCAGGGAGAGTTGCAATGATCATCCATCCATTTCGTAGACGGCTGTGGGCCAACTCGTTCATAGAAATGAATCAAATGAGTGGGGCAAACACATCAACACTGACTACTCTACCAACATGTTGGGATGTTGAAGAAGATACAGAAGATACCAGGGTTCTGACCCACACTCTAATCATAGGCATTTTATTGAGCTATGAGTTATGATCTTTGAATTTACTTTTACAGACTATGTGGCACTTATCCTTCTTGGACCGGTTTTTAATCGAGGGGCGCTTACAGTCGGCTGCGACAGTCGGAAGTCTGGAAGGACGCAATCCTACAGCAAAAAAATCACCCATACGCAATCCATATTAGTGTACATTCTTGGCACTGAAATCTCCTGCCACCGTAGGATGGAACCTTGAGAAAAAAAATGTCAATGTCTACGGCATTTCATTTTCAGAATGGCCTGAAATATACCCACTGGTAAACGTTTACAGAAATATGGAAAATCACCATCATTAAGAACGGTAAATCAACTATTTCTATGGGCCATTCTCAATAGCAAACTGTAACAAATTACCCAGGTAAGTGGCAAATAACTTGGTAGGTGGCTATAGGTGGTAAATAACCATAGTTACCCTCTGGTAATTTAACATAGCTATGGAAAATCACCATTATTACTGGGAAAATCCACTATTTCAATGGCCATTTTCAATAGCTATTTTGACATAACCAGAGGGTAAACCTCCATTTTCCTATGGTTTTCCTATGGTTTTCCTATGGTTTTCCTATGGTTTTCCTATGGTATAAGTTTCAACTGTAGTGGTTGTGACATGGTGGCGGTGACCTGTTCCATCCTTTCAGAAGGCCATGGAAAATGGGTGTCGGAATGTTTTTCATACAACCCCATATATATATCCCTATATTGTCGGTTATAGCAGTTATATAGCAGTTGTATATCCAACTATATATATATGTATATATATATTGTATGTATATATATATATGATATAATGGTATATGTATATCTATGATATATGTATATATATATGATATATATATATATATGTATATACATATGATAAATATATATGATGTATGTAAATATATATACAAACATAATATATTTTTATACATATGATATATGTGTATGTATATGATATGTATATATATATACATGATATATGTACATATATATGATATATGTATATATATATGATATATGTATATATATATGATACACACATATATATATGATACACACACACACATATATATATATATATATGATATATGTATATATATATATATACATATCCACTATAGCTCTAATCCATTCCATCTCTTTTATATTGTTGGTTCAGCCCCAAATTCAATTCGGGATTCCACTGGTTCCGCTCCTTGTCCAATTTTTCAGAACATCCCACGGATGGATCTTAAAACAGATTTCCAAATTTTGTTTCTGTTGATTAGAACGATTGAAATCACCATTTTTCCTGGGGGAATGTCATTTTCATATGCAAGATCGCCCCTCTGGCATGCCCGGTCATTGAAAACTGTAGAAAAGGATTGTAGCAGCCGCTTACGGTAAAGTTTGACCAGCATGTTCTCCAAGGGATTGAACATTTATTCACACAGTTGCGGCCGGCCGTGCCATGAAGCGTAGAATCGGGAGCGGTGAGGTGGCTGAAAGTTCCATCAAACTTGAGGTCTCCTTGCCAAGTGGGCGGTATGAAACTGTCACGGTCTCGCAGTCTGGCACCGTTGCTGACTTGAAAATAGCTGCGCAACAGTCTTTTGGGCAAAGTTTCCTGAGGCTTGTTGCGCCTGACGGGCGTGTTTTAGATCCAACGGACTCTATTTGGCTTTCTGGGCTTCAAGATGGAGACAGCCTCACTGCTCTTGCACAGCAGCCAAAGATAGCTGCAACATGGAGCGCGTTTGCTTTGTGGTGTGTTGGAGGTGATAGAATTGTCACATGGGGTCACCCAGACTTTGGTGGTGACACTTCGAGCATCCCAGGTCATCTCAAGAATGTGCAGCAGATCTGTAGCGCAGGAGACACTTTTGCTGCGATTCTGGCAGATGGAAGCCTCGTGACCTGGGGTGATCCAGACCAGGATGGCGACAGGTCCAGAGTCCAAGATCAGCTTAAGAATGTGCAGCAGATCTGTGGCGCAGGAGAAGCTTTTGCTGCGATTCTGGCAGATGGAAGCGTCGTGACCTGGGGCCATACAGAGTATGGCGGTGACAGCTCGGGAGTCCAAGATCAGCTGCGGAATGTTCAGTCGATTTGTGGCACATGCACTGCCTTTGCTGCCATTGTGGCAGGTGGAAGCGTCGTGACCTGGGGCAATCCAGACGATGGCGGTGATAGCTCCAGTGTCCAAGATCAGCTCAGACATGTAGAGCAGGTTTGTGGCTCATATGGCGGTGCTTTTGCTGCCATCCTGGCAGATGGAAGTGTTGTGACATGGGGCAATCCTCATGGTGGTGACAGTTCGAGAGTCCAGGATCAACTCAGGAAAGTTCAGCAGATTTGTGCCACACAGACTGCATTTGCTGCAACCTTGTCAGAGGGAACTGTGGTGACGTGGGGGTATGAAAGCCACGGGGGTGATAGCTCCAGTGTCCAAGATCAACTCAGAAATGTGCAGAAGATCTGTAGCACGCAGCATGCCTTTGCTGCCATTTTGGCAGATGGAAGCGTTGTGACCTGGGGCCATCCAGACTATGGCGGTGACAGTTCCAAAGTCCAAGATCAGCTAAGGAATGTTCAGCAGATCTGTGGCGCAGAGAGAGCCTTTGCTGCCATTTTGGCAGATGGAAGCGTTGTGACCTGGGGCGATCCAGACTATGGTGGTGACAGCTCCAAAGTCCAAGATCAACTCAGCAATGTTCAGCAGGTCTGTAGCACGCAGCCTGCTTTTGCTGCCATTTTGGCAGATGGAAGCGTTGTGACCTGGGGCCATCCAGACTATGGTGGTGACAGCTCCAAAGTCCACGGTCAGTTTATGTACATCTAGGTGCGCGTCAGGGCGAAAACAATCAAGTGCTGCTCGCTGATATGCATTTGTTTCGGGGAACAATTTGCGCGTAACATCCTCATGTTGCTTACTCATCACTTTCTCAACTGCAGGAAGATACCAAGATTTGGGGTTAAAGCTTCATTCCTACATGTTTTGGCGTTGATGACAATAATCTATTGCCATCTATTGCCCATGTAGCTGAGATTACAATTGAGAAAACAATACAGATGTAAATGTCTGGGCATTTTATTTTCAGAAGAAGGGGCTGAAATACATCCGTTTAAACTGTGGTCGTGCCCACATGGGTTTGCTCGTTTGCTCGAGTACCCATGGTTAAGACAGTGACATGGACCCCATCCTTTCATGGCCATTTCATGGGTCTAGTCTTCAGTCAACCCCACATATCCGTATATTGCTATTTGGCAGCTCATATCCCATTGTATCTCTTAGTTATAGCTATTATAGCTATATATTGCTAAGTGTATTGCTAAGTGTATTACTATTATATTGTCCATTATATATTGCTAAGTGTATTCTATGTTTTCTTACATCCCAAAGTTTGTGGTTTGTCTCCTTGCGATGACCCATGTCTGTTGTACCTCTATTAACCCCATCAATTAGGTTCAATTAGAGTACCAGTTTTTGTAGGCAAATATGTCGCAGATGGATCCTTGCATTGAAACTCGGGTATACACTTAGTATCACTTAGTTATATATAATGTTATATATATACCATTCTATCCCGTTCTATCCACCGTTATATCCGTCGTAGAATTGTTGGTTAAAAACATCTAAAGGCCCCAATTTTTGTTGGTAAATCACCCGTTTCTGTTTGTGGAGATTTGATCCATTGTGAAAAGCAGAAATTGTTTGTTCATATCCCCATGTTTCTTGGTGAACACAATCATGCTAATGGGGTAAACCACCATTTTTACGGGTTAAAGAAACGAAGAATGTTATGCACATGTGCTTCTCAAAGCTTATCCCCAGATCGAAATGTCGAACATTTTTTTCTTAATCTTGTTGACGTTTTGATAGTTGAATTGACATGTTTGTTGGTGAAATCATTTTCCCATCTTTTTCCCTGGTTCTCCCTCACAAAAGCACCACATCTCACGTAACGTAGCAACATCTCCGGCCGAGGCACACATGGTGGCAACCCTGTCGACCATGGAGCATGCGGTGGTGGTTGGTGGCGAAGTGAGTGGTCCAAAAAAGGACAACGTGGCGATTCGATCACTTGGGGTTGCTATAATGGGAACATCAACCAAAAATAGAGGTTTCCAGCTGGGAAAACCAAGTATAAATGAGGATTCCATGGGAGAATCAACTATGAATTGGTGGCTCAATGAGCATGCATTGCAACCATTATCAGAAGTGAGGAGAAGTTGTTGCAGTGTGACCTGGTTTCTCGTGGAATGACACGTGTCATTCCACGAAAGACTGGCGGATGATATTAACAGGGATTCCCATCATACATTGTGGCCCAAGATATTCAGTATAAACCCCTGTTTATCGAGGATTATATGGAGTTATACTATCCAAACATATGCCATGATATGGCAATATATTGGGATGATCACAATCCACAAATTGGGAACCCCGTTTTATTACCAACAGAAAGGAACGACATGTCGTGTTTTGAACACTGCTCAAGTGGTTGATACTGGGTTTATTGCAGATATCTGGAACTAGTCAATCGTTGCAAAGGACAAACCCATTTGAACGTATCAGCAACTGTCAAACCTAGATGTAACGCTAGGTATATCCAACATTATCCAACTAGTTCACAACTGGGAGGGCTGGATATAATAGTGGGGTTATATCATGGTTGATGGGAGAACCTTGGAGCTGAACATCCAGAAACGGGAACATCATCGAACTCTTTCTGGGGGTCCCATTGCAACATGCTAGCCATGTGACCAATTACCAGTACCCTCTGATAATGGAGGTTTATAGCTGGGAAAACCATAGGAAAACCATAGGAAAATGGAGGTTTACCCTCTGGTTATGACTAACATAGCTATTGAACATGGCCATAGACATAGTGAGTTTTCCCATTAAACATGGTGGATCTTTCCATAGTGTTTCGTAAACGTTTACCAGAGGGTAAGACTTTAGATGATCGCCTACTTTTTCCCGAGAGCGCCTAGGCTTTGTAGGGTTCTTCTAAAAAAAGGAGCGGAGATAATGCATCTTCACATCGTACGTCTGCAGATCTTACATCTTCAGATCTTTCGTCTGCAGATCTTACGTCTTCACATCTTAATTATTTTCACAGTTGAAATCTTCAGATCTTACGTCTGCAGATCTTACATCTGCAGATCTCACGTCTGCAGATCTTCCATCTGCAGATCTTGCTCTCTCTTCTCTCTCTTTTCTCTTCTTGAGGCGGGACAGTGGCGACGAGCGATCACGAAAATGCGACAGTTACGCACGAAATAAGGTTGGACCGTCAAAAACCGAGGAACAAATTGTGATTTTGAGTTGTCTATTGCGACCCTTACGCACGACATGAGGTTTGATCGGCAAAAACTGTTGGAACATTTCTGATTTTGAGTTACCTATTGTGACCCTTACGCACAAAATGAGGTTCGATCGTCAAAAACTCAGGAAAATTGTGATTTTTCTTGGCCCCAAAGTGGGTTCCCGAGCATAATATGACATTTTGATAGTAGACAACTGAGGAAAATGCGTGATCATGCTGCGGCAGGTCAGGTCCCGAAGTGGGCTTCCCAAGCATAATATGTCATTTCGATAGTAGAAATCTGATGAACATGTATTATATTGTATTATTATGCTGCGGCGGGTCAGGTCCCGAAGTGGGGTTCCCAAGCATAATATGACATTTTGCTAGTAGAATGTGTGAAAGCGTCTGTGTGTAAAAAGGGTTGGTGTGTAAAAGTGTCTGTGTGTAAAGCGTTTGTGTGTAAACGCCTGTGTGTGTCTAAAAGCTTCTGTGCGAAAAAGCGTTTGTGTGTAAACGCCTTTGTGTGTAAAAGCTTCTGTGTGTTAAAGCATCTGTGTGTAAAAGCGTCTGTGTGTAAAAGCATCTGTGTGTAGAAAGGTCTTTGTGTAAACGTGTCTGTGTCTAAAAACGTACGTGTGTAAAAGCGTCTGAGTGTAAAGGCGTCTGTGCGCAAAAGCTAGTTCCCCATTGGTCCCCTATCTCATGCGTGCTCCCGTGTTAGGTCAGGTTTCGGTCCTTCGCGTGCCGAGGTAGGTTTGGCGGTTGTGTCAGGCGCTTCGTCCGTCGCTTTTTCTTTTCCCTTGCCCTTTCAGGGTTTGCCCGTTCTGGGCTAGGTGTGTTGGTGTTGGTGTTCTCCCTTTTTTCCGTCTTCTTTTGCGTTCCCCGTCTCGTGTTCCGATTAGGTAGTTTGTCATTTCATGGTCATTTCCATCTTCATTTCATCCACCCTGCTGCGGCAGGGTGTGTGTGTGTGTGTACCATCTGAATAGATGTAAAACTTCTCATTATTGCAGGGGCGTGTGGCACTCATGTCCTGCCACACGCAATGAAGCTTGTGGGCACGAGTGGGAAGGGAAACGTGGCCGGTTTCCTGTACCTGCAGCATCCTGCAGCTATATTTATATGTATAGTCCCGCCCCCGGGCGCATTTAAGTCGCAGCTGGGGGGGACCTATATTTTATCGCTGTTGGTTTATACTGTCATTGTCTCCTGTGATTATATATACGCATCCTATCATTTAATAGTTGGTGTTTTTGCACGTCCGATGCATTCCACAGCAAAATCCGCAACGACAGTTCTAATCAAGTGTGTGTGGGTAAAAGGGTGTGTGACGGTGTGTATAAAAGCGTCTATATGTAAAAAAAACTGTGTTTAAAGGCGGCTGTGTGTAAAAGCGTCCGTGTCTAAACGTGTTCTGCGTAAGAGCGTCTATGTGTAAAGGTGTCTGTGTTCGATCTTCGCATCCTACATCTTCTCCATTACTCTCTTTCCATCACCCTGTCATTTTCGTACACTGTTTATCTTCTAGTGCCAAGGGCAGACTCCTGTTTTCACTGTTGTTACACCTCTTAAATCTTATTTTGCCAGTTAAATCCCTATTTCACTGGTGCAATCCCTGTTGCTATCCCCACGGCTTCATGGCCGGCGTTTTTTGCAGCGCGGTTTTGCGCCAGGAGTCTCTTTGGAAGCTGATGCACCTTGGTAAATGGGTTTGTCTGAAAATAGTGTACCCCTACATCCAATGGTTAATGATCATTATCCCTACTAAATGGCTATAATTGGGGGTATACCCCATTTTCAGACATACCCAAATTTTGGAATGGGATGGAATGGGATGTGGCTATGGGTCAGCTTGAATGCAGCTGTACCATGAATGGAAAATCCACTAAATGGGATTTTTCAACTTGCCATGTTGGATTACTGGAGGGATCTGGAAGGTAATTTTATGTTTTGTGTGTATATATATATATTATATATGTACAATTATCGTATATATATATATACATAATAGGCAAGCATTACACACATATATATATATATTTACGTATGCAAGTCTGCGTATGTTATGTATATATATATATATACACATAAAACCATGTCTTTTTTTGGGCAACCAAAATTTGACCGACGATCACGAGGATGATGAATCTCTCAAAAAGGGGTGCCCGCAAATGACACGGTCTACTATCAAAGATGGTCCCAACTTGTAGTGTCTGGTCGGATCTTTTTTGGACGCAGACTCAAGTGAGTATACAAACAGCTTTCATGGGTAGCATGGGTCTGTGCAACCCCAAACCAAATCTTTTTGTTGTTGTGTCTTTGTGTGGTTCGAGACCTGGCAATAACTCAGGACACTCTTGCAGATACGGAAATGATGACCGAAATTCCTGATTCCAAAATTGCAATGGATTATAAACTATGTTTGAATCCCAGCTAGCAATGTACATTGCTTTTGTGATTAGATCATTTTTCCATTTTTTCCATTCTCATACAGAGCTATATCATGTAGTGTTTGCTTACCTTAACATGAAGCAACTAGGACGTCCCAAAACATGACCAGATTTTAGGTCGCCGTCCCATGGGGGCACTGAGGCAACAGAGCCATCTTTTCAGGCCCCTCGGATTTCGAGAATTTCGGGCAACATTCTGGTTCATGGTACCCCATGGGACCCTGAATTTCTGCACCAGCTGCTAGGTTGGGCCACCTGAACTCGGGCCACCTGAGTTGGTCGCATATGATATTGATGACTATAATTTCAAAGATACAGTGGAAGGATAGTCGCATGGAAAATGGTCTACTGTATCTTTTATTTGCGTGTTTTTTCATGTTTTTTCCATTGACTTCCTCAAGAGATTGTGCTTGGGGGATCATCCCACGGTGATCATAAAGTCCCAATGCCCCACAGCATAACATTTTTCGGAAAAATCCATGATTACTAACCAGTTTGTTGATGTTTTTTGGCTCACTTTACCAGTGGCCGTTGCCCCACGGTCCAAGGCACTCGGCGCAAAACACCGTGCTGAAGACCGGGGGGGATGGTGTGGAGCGGCCCTGTGGTCCTGGAAGATTCAGGTTCCAACGATGCGTTCCGTGAAACATAGCCTTGTTGAATGGGTATTATTAAGGGAGTTACCCTCTGGTAAACTAACATAACTATGGAGAATCACTTTTTTTAATGGGTAAATCAACTATAAATGGCCATTTTCAATAGCTATGTTAGTTTACCGTGAGGGTATACTACCTGATCTACCTGGCTTATTGGGGATTATCGGATTATCCATGATTATGATTGGGTAAATGGGAGTTAGGATCTACCTGGATCTGGGTATTATCCCTGGGTTGGGCAAGCGTTTTTAATCAACTAGTATTTCATGAGACAGGATAGGAGTATTTTTTATGGCTCAGATGATTAATCTTGTTGTTGCTGTAGATGTGTATAGATAATATACCATCTGGTTAAAGTAACATAGCTATGGAAGCCATGGCCCATAGAAATAGATGATTAATGCTGATTTGAATATGATAAACAGATCTGTAGAAATCAAAGGAAATAGTATGAAATAGTGGCACATAACTAGCAATTGTCAATATTGGGATGCCGAACATTATCTATATATGTGTGTATATATATATATAACTATAATGATAGGACATATTGATTAGGACACTAACAACATCAATTATTAACAGGAAATTAACAATGTTCAACAATACCAATGATATTAGGACCTATGGGGGTTTCCTAAGTCATGGTAGCCCAAATCAGATCATCAAGTCGTTATGGATTCCCAATTTTCAAAACCCTCCATATGTGCATATATATATATAGATAAATAGATGTAGTAATTTGTCAAACCCAATACTAAACCATCTCCCAAATCACTTTCTTTTTTTGGGTGGTAAAAACCATCCCCAAATGGTAGGTGGTTTATTATTGGGTTGCCCACATTCTTCTTCTTATTTTTTTTTATCTTTATTATCATTATTATGTTTATTATCATATATATATATAAATGTATATACCATGGTCATTTCATGAGCGGGTGTAGGAAATGGTTCGTGTTCAGCGCCTCATCGCAGGAAGATGGATGTGGGAACCAAGCTAATCGGCATCTTCAAGCACGCGTCGCTTGGCGTGATGCATTGATGGGGTTACCACGCATTTTATAGGGAATGTAGTCCCTAGATTTATGAAATGCCTTTGGGCCACAGCCCTAGAGTCAAATGCATATCCAAAGTCCCAAAATGGATATACATATATACACACATACATACATACATACATGCATGCATGCATGCATGCATACAAACATACATACATACATACATACATACATACATACGTACGTACATACATACATACATGCATACAAACATACATACATACGTACGTACGTACGTACCTACATACATACATGCATGCATGCATGCATACATACATACATACATACATACATACATATGTTACATACATACATACATACATACATACATACATACATACATACATACATACATACATACATACATACATACATACATACATACATACATACATACATACATACATACATACATACATACATACATACATATATATACATATATATACGTGGAATGCATATCAACTTGGCGGCTGGTAAAACAAATATTTCAGCTTCTGGTTCTACAGCTTATCAATACAGATGTAATCCAAAATGAAAAATCACGGCCGACCCCTTTGTAGGCAGTTTCCAGGACACCCTAAGAGCCCAATTGGGACAAGTCGGGATGAATTCGGAGGGGAGATACTTTTGAAAGGTGGGTAAGAATATGCGATCCAATATACTGTTGTTTGCTGGCATCCAGAAAAACACATGCCATATCTATTCATTTTCCAATATCAGTTTTTCCTAACTATGGTATAAACGGGCACCCAAAAAGCGGTCAAACAAAGCAGAAACACAAGCGAAGAAAAAAGATAAAACATATACAAAAAGCAGATAAGGTGACAAAATGATCCGCAAGGACAGTTAAAAATTAGACGGACCCAAGCTGAGCCACTAAGACATCACGCCGATCACGCGGTTTGGACGCAGTGAAAAACGACTGGAAAGAATGCAAGAGTCAAGAAGTGAGATGGATGAAAATGAAGTGAACAGAATAAAAGAACATCTCTGTTGTTTTCTTTTCTTTGTTCTTTTGAAGTTTATAGGAAAAACACGAGAAAAAATAAGAAATAAAACCAAATTGAAAGAAAGATGAAACACAAAGAACGAATAAGAAATAAACAGGCGGAAAAAGGAAAGGAGGAAAACAAGGAAGAACACAAACGGAAAAAAATAAAGAAAACAAAGACACAAACGAAAAGAAAGAAAAATAACATAAAAAAAATAAAAGGACGCAGGAGAAAGAGGCGGAACAAAAAAAGAAACAAAGCGTCGCGGTGGCCGATTAACAATCTTAAACACCGACTCACACGTCGAAACCAAAGCAAAACCGAAAAAGAAAAAAATCAAGATTGACCAACAAAATTGAAAACACAAATGACAGAAAGAACGGAAAGCAAGACCGAATCAAAGAAGAGAACGAACAGAACGTGTCGTGGTGGACAAGCACGTCATTCACCGACTTAAACCAAGACGAAATATGGCAAAACATGGGGGCAAAAAATCAATAGGACTTCACAGAAAGAAAAGAGAAGACAATGAGAAAGGCTTCAGAAAAACAAGATAAAAATAGGGAAGAGAGGAGAAAGAACAAGAAACAGAAAGGAACGACAGGTTAATGAGTATCATTACTGAAACCATGGAACTGTCATTATTAATAAATAACAACTGAAACCATTATTAATGAATATATATATATATAAATAGTAGTAAGTTCCCATGGAAGCATGGTTCCTTGCTTTGACTCCAAGGACTGCACAAAGATATCCGGCTCTGAGACGCTTGGAGCAGTGCTGTTGAACGGCTGTTGAACGGGGGGGTTCCCTGGAAAGTGACCGCGGAAGGCTAAGGAGGGGATGGCTTTCAAGGTGGATCAACGTTTGAAGAGTTTCTTGAGACCATAATGGGAATAAGAATAGTAGGACCATAATGGGATTATAGTGGGTTATACTGAGAATAGAACCATTTTTTGTCGAGATTTTGGTCACTTTCTGGGGCGATTTTTCTTGTTGTGTCACCCAAATTCATGACTTGCCATAGGTGACTTGGGAGCTCATCCCATCAATTTACCCATGTTTTCCTATCTTTTTCTTGCTATGTTGACTTAGGATGGAATCGTAGACTTGGGGTATTCCCTTCAAAAAAACCACGGCCCCAGACTATTGGATGGCTGCAAAGCCGCGTGGGACGCCTCAGGTGACAAGGACGTCTACAAAACCTATGAGGAGGAGGATGCCCTGGCCGAACAAGAGTTTGTCTCTAAGGAGCCATGGGTTCTATGGCAGTTCTCCAGTCCTCCAAGGTTACGTTTTCGGGTCAGCCATACTCGTATGGCTGAGTTCTAAGTAGTTATCCCATATTTACTGGAGCATTTTTCGATATGTGCTGAAGATAATTGTTTATTGTCCAACGGAATCTATAGTGTTTTTTCTTTTTAAATATATGGGGTTCCAAGAACGCCATTCCAAAACTTTACTCAACGGTTTGATCCAACAGTTGCTTCCAAAACATCTTAGGATCTTTGAGGTCAGTCATGGACTATGTGACATATACTGATCATATACTCACTAGGCAAAAAGGTCAGTTTCTGTCACCATCCCGTCGCATTGTCCAAGCCCAGTGGCCCTGGAGGACTTGGGAAAGATCTTCGGTGAGGAGAATGACCGGGAGACCAACTCGGTCAGGGACGACGATGCTTGGGACAGGATGGGGACGACCCTCCAAGATGCCAAGATGCCAAGATGGGCATGGGGAGATGGGGAGATAATGAACAAACGAAAACTACGCGCAAGTTGCTACTTGGTGGCTCATCCCACTTAGTAAGTGGGTTATAACCCCAGTTATAAATGGGATAAGTAGGGTTAATCCACTTATAATCGGGGTTATAACCCACTTACTAAGTGGGATGAGCCACCAAGTAGTTATGGATCTTCATTCCCAACGTGCTATCATTGGTTTTAACAATGTAAACGACTGTTCGACTGCCTGTGCTTAAACTCCACTTTCTTTTGTGGTTAAGTCCCGATGTTTTAGTCAAAAGCTTCATTGGGACCCCCTGTGTTAATGGGTAGTTAACATGAAGATTCACCATGTTTCATTTATTTAGTCATTCTTGGAAGTGCGGTTCCAGTTACATGATGTTGGATGTATGCATTTTTTTTTTAAAATAGGATAGAGGTTACATCCTAGCTTATGGACTTTAAGTAACCATGGTTACACCTAGCTGAAATCTCCATGTCTTAGGACATGGCAGTGATGGCGACTGCCTTAGCCAACCTCAGCAGGATGAAGGAACAGCTCCGCAACTTGGAACTGTGGGAGAAATCTGTGCGTTTTTTCTTGTAGGGATAAGAAGAGGCTTAGCTGGTTGACTTAGGAATCTTAGGATTATGGTGAACTGAGGACTGAGGATTCTGGATGATTATGGTTAACTGAAGCAACTTAGAATCTAATAAAATCACGTTTGTGGCTAACTTGGGATTATTTGGCTGGCAATACAATAGAGTAACCTCAAAGTTAAGTCAGAACGGATGATATGTCCCACATGGGATTTTGGTTAAATTGTGAAGTACATATATATATATATAAGAGTAAACCATAATTGTGATCAATATTACAAAGTTTTGGTTAATGGTGATTAATCCCACGGGTTACTATAATATGTATATATATATATATATTTCATTGTATTGCTATCCTTTTTTCGGGGGTTTACTATACACATAGCAGTGATGGGCTTGATGTTTTTGGGAACTTATGAACCAAGAGTACTACTGGAACTCCATTGCATGTGCTTTTGCTAAAGAAACGGAGGGTTTTGCCAAGACCAGGTGGTAGGACGAACGAGCCCGACTTGGAGATGTTTCATCAACAATGGGTATTCTCAGGAGGTTATTACTATATCCCCATTATTGCCCTTCATTAACTATTTCTATATACTGTAGATTATTGTAGTAGGGCATATGAATGGGTAGGGCATACTCTGTGTAGGTGAGAAATCGTTTTTTGCAGAGATGGCTCCTTGAATTTCACAGCAAACACTGGAGTCGGGATCTCCCTGGCTTTGTTTTGATGGCTTTTCTTCGATGAATTTGAGGGTATCCTATTGTCATAGCTAACGGAATGTGAAGGGATCAGTGTTTTCCCATTTCCAAGATTCCAAGCATCTGAAAATTGAAGGGTCAATACCACGGTTTCCTGGAAAAAAGAATGGCCAACACAGTCAAAACCAGTCGGTTTCCCGTAGTTATTTTAAAACTTACCCTCCAATGATTTAAGATGTGGAGATTTTCCTACCGGTTTCCCCATAGGCTTTCCCCATGCCAAGGCTGCGTTCAACACCGGCTCCCTAACTGCAGGGTGTGGCGTGGGGGTTGGGACTTGACCAAGAGGATCTACGATTCGGAAAAAATGCTCAACAGGGGGATTATTAATAGGGAAATAAGGTTATTGTAGGGGATTATTGTTTAAAAAACATGTGGTTATTACTATATCCCCACTATTGTCCTACATTAACTACTATTGGCTATGATAGGGGATTCTACTACCTGGTTTAATGGAATTATGATATCCCGTGATATCCCATAGGATTGGGAAACCGCTTTCAAAACCAACCCAACCAGTATTTCATGCGATGGGAAAAGGGTTATTTTTACTGCTTGATTTGGGAAATGGTAAACTCCTCAGTGAATACCTTGAAGGCCCGGAAACTCCTAGGACTTTTATAATTATTCTAAATCCTAGGCGTTTCTGGCTCATCTCACTTAGTAAGTGGCTTATAAACCCAGTTATACCATCTGGTTATTTAACATTGCCATGGAAAGATCCACCATTTTATAGCTAGGTAAACCATCTATTTCGATTAGGGCCATTTTATCATTTTCCAGGCCAAGTTAAATAACCAGAGGGTTTCTTGGGATTTTTGTAGACTTAATCCACTTAATCCACTGGGGTTTTCTTAGCCACAGAACCGAGTCTCGTGGGTAGTGAGCTTCACCAGCTTTTTCGCTGGATTGCCGAGCAAACCATCCAAATCCAGTGCAAAAAACAAGGGGTTTACTGGTTGATTCGGTTGACATGATGATATAAATATATATAAATGTGGAATATTGAATAGTAGTTAGTAGTATAAGT
The DNA here is from genome assembly GCA_947184155.2 of Cladocopium goreaui. Taxonomy (NCBI): domain Eukaryota; class Dinophyceae; order Suessiales; family Symbiodiniaceae; genus Cladocopium; species Cladocopium goreaui. The sequence continues at coordinate 73,990 of CAMXCT020006675.1, forward strand.
ATGTATAAGTAGTATGGATGTTGTAGAAAAACCATGGCGCTTTTTGGAGTTGTTCCCCACCTGCCAGGTGAGGGTTGTTAGATTTTATGTCAGTTGCCTCCTCCTGCCTCCTCCTGCCTCCTGCCTCGTCCTCCTCCTCCTCCTCCTCTCCTCCTCGTCCTCCTCGTCCTCCTTGTCATCCTTGTCGTCCTTGTCGTCCTCGTCGTCGTCCTCCTCGTCCTCCTCGTCCAACTGCGACCCTCAACGCACAGTGTTCTCTGTCGGACCTCAACCACGACCATCCACGCCCAGTGTTCCCTGCCGGACCTCAACCACGACCATCCCCGCCCAGTGTTCCCTGCCGGACCTCAACCACGACCATCCACGTGTTCCCAGTGTTCCCTGCCGGACCTCAACCGCGAGGATCCACGCCAAGTGTTCCCTGCCGGACCTCAACCGCGAGTGCCAAGACCTCATGAGATATGCCAGATAGAATGCCAGAAGATATGCCAGATGGAATGTCAGATAGAATGCCAGAAGATATGCCAGATAAAATGCCATGAGATATGCCAGATAGAATGCCAGAAAGTATGCCAGATAAAATGTCAGATAGAATGACACAAGATATGCCAGATAGAATCCCAGAAGATTTGCCAGATAATATGCCAGAAGATATGCCAGATAGAATGCCAGAAGATATGCCAGAACATATGCCAGAAGATATGCCAGATAGAATCCCAGAAGATTTGCCAGATAATATGCCAGAAGATATGCCAGATAGAATGCCAGAAGATATGCCAGAAGATATGCCAGAAGATATGCCAGATAGAATGCCAGAAGATATGTCAGAATATATGCCAGAAGATATGCCAGATAGAATGCCAGAAGATATGTCAGATAGAATGCCAGTAGATATGCCAGATAGAATGCCAGAAGATTTGCCAGATAGAATGCCAGAAGATATGTCAGATAGAATGCCAGAAGATTTGCCAGTAAGAAAATGTAAAAATGTCACGGTGGGGATCACACGAAGTAAAGTAATTTTTTATTCAAAACCCTCCTCAGAATGTCTTGATCTGGTGCGAGAGGGTTTGAGGCCCAAAGGGGTTCCTACTGTGCCTGAGTAACTGGGCGCCAAGTAGATTTTCACTGATTCCAAGGAGAACTTAAGAACATGTAAGAACTATAAAACTTACAACTGAGACATAGTGAGCTATAGCCAATGCATATCCAATTTTCCATTTGCTGACCAGATTCGATCAAAAAAAATGGTAGGTGAAAAAGGCAGCCAGGCTAAAAACCACAAGAAATCACAACACGAATCATTACCTGTTAATTAATTATCATTAATCCATGAAGATCCATGATGATCACTTAATAATGATGAGTAGTGATCCCACTAATCACTACTAATCATTACCCTCCGGTAAACTAACATAGCTATTGAACATGGCCATAGACATAGTGAGTTTTCCCATTAATAGCATGGCGATTTTCCATAGTTTTCTGTATGTTTACCAGAGGGTATTCATAACTGTTATCATTCGCCATTTACTTTGGCTGGGATCACCATGGATCTTCCCAGCCCAGCACCCAGGATCTTGCAGAACTCCTATGACGAGTGAAGCGGCGACGCAACTGTTCGAGCCATCTGCCCTGGGCCCTGGCCGTACGTTCGACCCATTAAAAAGCGCTTGGGCCAAGAAAGAAGTGGGAATATCATGGAATAGAACCTGGAATATCATGGGATTTTTCATGGGAATATGATGAGAATATGATTGGTCTATAATGGGACGTTTTTTATGGGATTATCATGAGAAAACCATGGGAATATCATGGGAATTCATGCCATTTTTTCCAATGTGGATATTTCATGGGATATCATATGCAAAGTCCAGGTCAACATAAATTCAACCAACAACAATCCGGGGATCGCGCCTGATCATGGTATTCTCATGGTATGTTTACATTTTCGGTCGTGATTTCTTCAGCACGGAAAATGATGATACCCTCTGGTAAACTAACATATTGAAAATAGCCATTCATAGTGGATTTTCCTATTAAAAATGGTGATTTTCCATAGCTATGTTAAATTACCAGAGGGTAATCATTGAACATGCGAGCGAAAATCCGCAGATCATACTGCGGATCGATCTTCGGAAGCCGAAAAGGCTCCTTCAAAGCTGGGAGTCTCGCGGCACATGTCCGCGATTTTGGGACCGAACTCGGGAACTGCTGCTCAAGTTGTCCCGAGAGGATCCTGTCCTAAGAGATGGCTGCGTCCTGAAAAAAAATGGGCCCAGACGAGACAAGGGAAATGAAGGTATGGTTATTGTTATTGCACACTGCTTGAAGGATGCAAGATGCACGTGTATCATTTTGGGGGAAATTCTTTTCGGACAAGTTCATGATTCGGCAGCTGAACATCACGTGAATCACGTGACTGGTTGGCCATGTTCTGACCAGCATGATCAATCTAAATGAATCTAAATGAGACCAATGCTTCTACTTCGACAGTTTCATGGTATGAGAAAGCATTGGTCATGGATGTCATGGCAGCCTTTTGGGGCATCGACTCGGAAGCATCCTCTTTTCGTCGACTCGGAAGCCACATAGACGTCAGCTTTTCACGAGCCCGGACGGAATGTTGGCCGGAGCACATAAGGCAATAGGCCAAAGTCATTTGGATGGTTCTTTGCTTGGTGCTTGTTTTGGTATCGTGTTCTATTTCTGAAACACTTCCATCCAACAAATCTCACCCCCCAAGGAACCACACCGATCCAGTGGTTTATCCCTGAAATTGAGAGTTTTGACATTAAAAAATTCTTCCAATGTCCTCGATGCAGAAGATCCATGTGGTTGCAGTTGTTTTTAAGCAAACCAAGCAGGTTGCTGACTAGAAAAGTTGAGATTTTCCTAAAGATTGGGGATGATCGGATGATCAGAATCCGATATTTTCTGGACCATTTACCAACCAGTTTTTTTGTTTGAACATGCATTATTTGATCGCTGAGACGGCTGAGACTAGTGAGGCTTAATGTCAACATCCCGTCAGCTTGGCTTCAGCAGCTGCGGTGCTAACTTTTTGGCCAAAAAGACGAAAAGGTGCTGTGTCAGGGCATGGTTCGACATGATTTCCTGCCTGGTTCGTAATGAGGTACAAACTACAGTACACACAAAGCTGTTTCATGGTAACTCGCTTGGTTTGTGGAAACACTCCTCTGTTGCTTTAGCATTCTATTGTTTGGGTTACATTATCCCATTCATTCTTGTTCAATCACGTGTTGGAGGGATTGAACGACCCTTTTCTTGCTGGTAACACCGCCATGCATTTCATTTCTGGTGCTGGTCTCCTCATTTTTTGAGAGATCCTCTCATGTGTGTATGGGTCACAAATGGGTAGCAAAGGGGAACAATTTGGTACTTTTCAGGATGACACTTCTTAGATTTAGATTAAACCACCTGTTTTTGGTTGGCAAAGGTAGCCATCTCAAAATGATTTTATTTCTACTTGGCGAATCATATTTCAATTTATATATCCACAACCCCGTTGAATCCACATTTTTTTGTTGTTCATGATATACAGCGTAATATACTAACGCGTTTATTGAAGGCCCCCTAATATCAATAAGAACCAATCATTACATCTAAAGATCTATCCCCATAAATCCAATTCCATTAGGCTATTTTTTGAAACCAGCATACTGGAGATGATACGTCACAATCATAATTATTTTATGTCCCATGATATCTCCTGGTTGGTGGTTAGTTTGGAACATGACTTTTATATTTTCCCCAATAGGAACTGGGATGATGATCCAATCTGACGAACTCCATCATTTTTCAGGGGGGTAGGTTAACCACCAACCAGATATTTTATGTCCCATGATCTCTCGATTATATATGGTAAACCAACAGTCTTGCCTAAGTTCAGCTAGTCTAGCTGTATGTTGCCAGATGTGCCAGATGTTAAGAACTAAGTTGCCCAAGATTCCCCCCAGAGTTTCGCCAGATGTTTGAAGATCAATCATTACCTCGTCCGTAAACGTTGCATACGTTCAGGAGCCAGCGCCATGTCAGCGAGATTTCAAGAGGCGTTTGTTGCGCCGGCTGGGCATGGTGAAACTTCTGCCACTCGCTGGATTGGTTTTCTTGGGACAGTCTGAAACCCGGTTAAACCATGGTGATTTTCCCATGAAATTTATGGTTTCAAGCCTAAATTTTCCCTTAAACCAATCCAGTGAGCTAATGAAATCCAACGAACATCAATTGATCAGAAGGAATTGACCACAAACATGAGGTTAGAGCCGACCACAACATATCCACTTGGCGGTTTGTGAGGAGTCGCATGCAATCCACAAAAAAGTAAACAATGGTCTACAGTAGTAGTATGAAGAAACATAAATATCTTGGGACTAATATGATTTCCATTTTTAAGTTATTCTCTAATAACAATACCGGCAGTATAGGGGGACTTAGCAGAAGACCCTACGTAGTTTCAACCCGTTTCAACTGTAGTATTTCCCTTGAACCCTCGCTTGTGAACTTGTGAACAGTTAAGTTGGTCAATATCCCACTGTTAAACTGCAGGTATGCTCATTTTATCATCAATTTTATCTGGATATTTGACTGGTTGGTGGTTTGGAACATTTTTTTATTTTTCCCATCATATTGGGAATGTCATCATCCCAACTGACTTTCACTCCATCATTTTTCAGAGGGGCAGGTCAACCACCAAGCAGTTATTAATAATTCCATGAAGATCCATGATGATCACATTTCATAATGATAATAATTTAGTGATCCCACTAATCATTACTGTTATCAATGGATTGGTTTAAGGGAAAATCTACAGGAAACCATATTTTTTTCCATTAAATATGGGGCTTTCCTGTAAAATTTCCCTTAAACCAATCCATTGATGTTATCATTACCCATTTACTATCTTAAGTGGGCTCACCATGGGATCACCATGGGATTGGGAGGATGGTCCCCCCATGGCGCGACGCATGACGCGACCAGCGATGGATGCAGAGAAACTCGGAATCGGAATTGCCATCGTTGAATCAGCGACAAAATCAGTAAATCTTGTTGGTCAAGAATCAATGATGATCTATTTGATATTATTTGATGATGAATTAAAACTCACCAACTACTACTTGTGTATTGATGATATATTTGATGATGAAGTTGATACATTTTATCACCAACTACTAGTTGTGTATTGTTAATCCAAGAATTTCCTCAGTTTCACGATGCAGGATCTGATGACAGCCCCGCGTTGCACGCGGACAGCCACGCGTTGCACGCGTTGCCCGCGTTGCCCGCGTTGCCCGAACCCCCGGAAGCACCGCAGGACGAGGCCGGGGCAAGTTACGGAACGGTGATGCCAAGGATCTACTAAGGGACCCATAAGTGAGGATAGAACCCCTATGATTAGTGGTATATACCCTCTGGTAATTTAACATAGACCCTGGCAGATACGGGTTGGAAGACTAGTTTCCATTGAAAATGGGTGATTTTCAGGGTCTATGTTAATTTACTGGAGGGCAACATTATCAAACAGTATACATATAACTGTATCTCATATATTATAATATTAGATAATCAATGGAATGGCACCTCCAAGTAAGCGGAAAAAAATGTGCAGGGAGTGAAACTTAAAATCTGCCCTTACTTAAAAAAATCAGCGGCAAGACAGAGAGAATTCACCAAAAAAACAGTTAAATGAACGGGCAAAGAAAGGGACAAAAGATGACGAACACGACGAACACCAGACAGCAGCCAAACATTATGGTGGTTATTAATGGTTATTGATGGTCATTATGGTGGTTAATGGTCATTATGGTTGGTAGAAGATTATACACATATTAACATTTCGGTTGGCAGAAGAGTGCCATTATGGGATGGTCTGGTCCTCAAAATCTGGACAGTTAACTAGCGAGTTGGTTGCAAGTGTTGGAGAACCAGATGGTCAGATACTGTGGATGGAAGAAATCCTGCACCAGTTGATAGAGGGTTTATCCCATTATTTACAGGTTTTCAACCATCTAAGGTGGTGCAGGATTTCTTCCATCCACAGTATGATCAGGAAGAGACCCTTGAATGTTGCGCGTTTATCACCGTTTATCAGTTTATCCTCAATATCATCACTGGAATGATGAGCCTGGCTTCAATTCAGTTCTTTCTGTCTATGGCGTGCGATTGTAGCTGCTAAAAAGGAGACCAGCAAATGGGATCAGCTGAGCTCAACCTGCTAGATTGATAGATTATCCTCAGTTACATAATGCTACATATGGGGGTTTCCATAAATGGGGGTACCGCAAAATGGATGGTTTATCATGGAAAATCCTGTTAAAATGGATGATTTAGGGGTACCCCCATGACTTTGGACACCTCCATATCTTAGAGCCATAATTGATATTCTGATATACCCTCTGGTAGACTAACATAACTATGGAAAATCACATTCTTTTATAGGTAAATCGACTATAAATGGCAATTTTCAATAGCTATGTTAGTTCACCAGAGGGTATCAAGTTCAGTGTCAGTTGCCATGGATATATCAAAATTCTGTTGAGCTGTGAACTCACCTCCAAATCATCCTAAAATGCCATCGCGACCGTTGTGGAAGACGCTGGGTTGGATCCAAGAACTGTCCTTGAAAACCCCGCAACATAACGCAACTCTCACCGTCACAAAGTGATAGAAAGACATGGGGTCAGTGAACTACCTATTCTTGTCTCTACCATCTTTGTACCAAGTTGTGTTGATTATTCCATCACATTCCATCATATTCCATCTATTACAGTACTCCATCTAATCTGATATTCCATCATATTCCATCATTCGCACTTGGATGCGTCTCAGTTGTTTTTTTTTGGTGTTTGGGGGAAACCCCCACATTTGATGGTGAGGCTCCCGTCACTGCCTTTTCTGTCGCTCCGAAAAAAACATGGCATGGCTGTTTGGATTGGTAAAGGCACCTGTCAGAATATGGGGGTTTCGAGAATGGGGGTACCTCTCAATCATCAAAGTCATGAATGACCATTTTAGTATTCAAACCCATGGTGACTTGGGGATCTTCCATGTTAAGAAACCTCCAAATGTGTCAAATTATGTCAAATGTCAGAGCATGGCTCAGACACTCTGTCAGGATATATGCTGCTGGAAAATATGTCAGCATGTTCGATGGGAATCGCACGAAGTATATGTGGACATCAGTTTGCTTCCTCAGTTGCAACCGGATAAAGCCCAACTATAGATGGCCTACCAACAGTTTCAACGACTTCCTTGATGCACATCATTCCCACCACTGTCCTTTTGCTTTGACCATTCATTTCTAGTTCAGCCCAAACTGTTTCACCAATTGGAGGTCTCCTAAAACAGGGATACCCCATCATCCATTTTAATGGGATTGTCTATCATACACCATCTAGCTATTGGGTTACCCCCAATGATGGAAACCCACAACTATAGCGCACTTTTTTTTGGCATTGCCACTTGAACGCCAACGAAAAAGCTCGGAGAGTTGTGGGATACGGATGGAGATGGGGGGATATGCCTAGCCACTCGCCTAGCCACTCGAATCTTTTGGGTCACCCATTGACAAAGCCATCAATTTGGATCAATTTGGATGATCCTCCAACCCTTGCATTAATGGTAGCCTTAGGATGCTCGTTATGGTATGGGAGCGTCCCCGAAGAAATGAGCCAAATTACTTTACTTTGTGTGATCCCCACCATGACATTTATACATTTTGTTACTGGCAAATCTTCTGGCATTCTATCTGACATATCTTCTGGTATTCTATCTGGCATTCTATCTGGCATATCTTCTGGCATTCTATCTGGCATATGTTCTGGCATATCTTCTGGTATTCTATCTGGCATTCTATCTGGCATATCTTCTGGCATATTATCTGGCAAATCTTCTGGCATATGTTCTGGCATATCTTTTGGCATTCTATCTGGCATTCTATCTGGCATATTATCTGGCATTCTATTTGGCATTCCTTCTGGCATTCTATCTTGCATATCTTCTGGCATCCTATCTGACATGCTATCTGGCGTTCTATCTGGCATATCTTCTGGCATTCTATCTGACATATGTTCTGGCATATCTTCTGGCATTCTATCTGGCATAGCTTCTGGCATTCTACCTGGCATATCTTCTGGCAGATGTTCTGGCATATCTTCTGGCATTCCATCTGGCATTCTATATGGCATATCTTCTGGCATGTCATCTGGCACATCTTCTGGCATTCTATCTGGCATATCTTCTGGCACTTTATCTGACATATCTTCTGGCATTCTATCTGACATTTTATCTGGCATTCTATCTGGCATACCTTCTGGCATTCTATCTGGCATATCTTCTAACATTCTATCTGGCATATCTTCTGGCAAATCTTTTGGCCTTTTATCTGGCATATCTTCTCGCATTCTATCTGACATTCTATCTGGCATATCTTCTGGCATTCTATCTGGCTTTTGAGGTCCAGCGGTGTGCACTGAGCTCGGAAGGCCCCACGTTGAGGTCCAGCGGTGCGCACTGAGCTCGGCAGGTCCCAGGTTGAGGTCCAGCGGTGCGCACTAAGCTAGGAAGGTCCCAGGTCCAGCGGTGCGCACTGAGCTGGGAACGTCCCAGGTTGAGGTCCAGCAGTGCGCGCTGAGCTCCGAAGTTGGCGAAGAGCTTGACCAAGAGTTGGCAAGGCAACAGTGGACGTGGAAGTGGAGGCAGAGGTGGTAGAAGAGGAGGAGGACGCGGAGGAGGAGGAGGGAGGAGGAGGAGAAGGAGGAGGACGAGGAGGAGGAGGAGGATGAGGAGAACAGCTCTGATAAAATCTAACAACCCTCACCTGGCAGGTGGGGAAAAAGTTGGTAACTTCCAGTATGAGCGCATGAAATTACTGTATTGTGATCAAGGTCAATTAGGGTTGAACGCCTCGCGTTTGTTTTCATGCCCTTTTTTGGTGGGGCCAAGAATTCTTTCCGTCATCCCCAGATCAAGTGTGGGGCCTGGACTTGGCTTATGGCCGAAATCTGTCATGAAGGTCTGGAAGCATGCCCGGTCCGAGACAGATGAAGCAGTCGTTGACTTGACTTGGGGCCATCAAAACAAATACTCTGCAAGGCTGCTGCGAGCAAAGAATGAGGTTGCGATGGGAAAAGGGCACAAAAACGCGAGCGATCAAGGGCCCAGTTCAAAAACGACGCCAAATTAGAGCCGGTTGAGGAATCATGCTTGCTAACGGCATTCTTTGGATACTATGTTCACCTTACTTTGGAGGCAGGCTTTGTCATGGTTCAGGGATGTTCAGGGCTGAGCTTTTTCAGCACCAAACAAAGACAACGCCAAGAGAAAGCAAGAGGCATTACTCGATTACAGTGAACTCACCCCGCCCGATCCAAAATCTTGCGTTTAGTTGGGGGGGAGTTCCCGGGAAAGTCGCCCCAACTTGCGTTTAGTTGCGGTGGAGCAGTTGCGTAAGATAGAAAACGAAGCTTTAGAAGTAAAATTTGCTTCATTTAGCTTGTGTTTACACTGGTGAACTTGTTTTTGTCAGGCCTGGCTCCTTCATGTGACCTTCGAACACATCCAGTCACCTGTTTACATGTCGCCCTCTGCCGAAGGGGTGACTTTTCCTAGCAGTTGGGGGGCGTAGTTCCATGCGGGAATGACAGTTGACTGCAACGTTGGGGGACCTTCACCGGCCTTGAGTAAGAGAAAAAGTCCAGAGAAAGAGATGGCAAGCGAAAGAGACGTCAAGAGAAACAGAGGTCAAGAGAAAGAGGCGCCAAGGGACGAGATGTCATGAGATGTCTCAGGAAAGAGGAGTCAAGCAAAAAAAAGAGGCGTCAACTGAAAGGCAAAGAGAAAGATGTGCCAAGAGAGGGAGATGTGACAAGAAAAATGTCAAGAGAAAGAGGTGTCACGAGAAAGAGATGCCAAAGGAAGAGATGCCAAGAGAGATGCCCAGTTACACTGTGTTGGCCACAGCAAGAGGATCCGATACTTTGAAGTGTATGGGTAAGACCCTGTGCCTAGGCCACAACACCCTGTGTGTTTCTTTTGCAGCATCAGCTGAATTCCCACAAGCAAATTGTTCTGAAGCCCTGTAGGAACATATGTTCCAATTGGAAATCCACCACCTGACTTGTGCGGGCCCCTGTGCAGATCCTACTTGTATGTTTACAGTAATTTTTTAGTGAACGGCGAGCGCTAAAGCACTTCAGGTCTGAAACCCGCACAACACAGATGATCCTTTAGTATTGGTTTGAAACTCACACAACACACATTTTCATATGACATATCACCCGCCAGCCTTCTTTTGAAACCCACACAACACACATTCACACACGCATTCATGTGGTTCTTTATGTTTTGAAAGGAAAAATGGCCGAGATGACATTGATCCATCAAACAGTCAGTTGAGGTGCAGCCAAAGATCAACTTCATTTCATATCCTTGGCCCAAAGTGAACTTCAGAGCTTGGGCGGTACATAAATAAATAAATAAATATATATATATATACATACACACATTTGTATTCAAATGTTTATTTATGCAGTTTTATACATATTATATACTTTTATATCATCATATTTCAGGTCGTTTTTTTTACCGTTGTCGGTGATGATTTTTTTGATCCAAAGCGTCAGGTTTTGGAAGTGCCAGACCAAGGCGCGGCTCAAGGGGGGATGGAGGGATTCACCAGCAAGGTGGGACTGAATGGGATTTGATGGGATTTAATGGTGAATGAATGGTGAACTATTGGGATTCAGTTGGGATATACTGGGATTTTACGGAAATTCATGTGATATATATATATAGCAATTAATACGATATTTTGGGTGTACCCAGTTCTAGTCACATGGAGAACATGATGAATTTCATCAATGGATTGAGAAGTACCTCATTTTCAAACAAACCCTTTTTCTTGGGATAAAAAAAATGGATTTGCGAATGGGATATGATGGGGTTTACTGCCGGGTTCAATGGGATTCAAAGTGAGATAAAAAATGGGTTT
>CAMXCT020006675.1:90000-160000 GCA_947184155.2 Cladocopium goreaui
ATAAATCAACTTATAACTTGAGGGCCCTATCCAGATTAGTTTCTGCAGGCCTAGACTTGTGAAGGGCTTTCGGTGAAACACCTCACTTAAGCTCTCTAAGATGCTTGTCTTTTTGGATTCTTGATATTGGGAACCTGAAAAACAAGAACACTTTTCAGTCGTTGTTGCTCAGATGCCCCATAGATACCACTGCTTTACCCACATTTAAATCATCTTTTGGAGTAATTACTGTAAACGTGATGAATTTCACGTTCTGAATCTATTTTCACCATACATGGAGCATATGATTTAGGTATATTTGGTCACATTCCATGGATTTTTGGTTGCCAGGATTTCCAAGGTCCAGATCCGAAAAATTGTACAGCCACAGGATCCGTTCCAGCTGTTCCAGCGGAGATGAGGTTTGGGATCCAGGGGAGATTCCAGATGTTCTCCACCGTGGAAAGCCTTGATTTCCATCGAATTCATTGGGAAAACCATCGAAAACCATCGGGGAGATTTAGCTGGATTGAAGTAGTAAAAATCTGGGGAACACCATTGGATGACGACTAGTTCGCGAGACAGTCCGCGAGTTGTGTCGAGCCATCAATGGGGCTCTAAAATAGCGAACTACGTTTTTTTTGATAGTTGGTTTTGTAGACTAATTAATGGAAATAAAAGTAACTAGAATTGGATACTGGAAGTTATATTTACAACATTGAGAGGCATCTCACGATAGTCATGATATTACTGGGAGCGTAAACCAAGCTTTTCCGAACGTTTCAGCTTCCAGTGCTCAACATGCTGGGTGGAAACACCTGGCTTGTAGATCTTGTAGTGGCCTCACTTGCTCTTAGCCCCAGATGCAAGCCAAGCAGAAGCAAGGGAATGGGCGTCCCCATTTAGCAAGTAAACGCCAGGCTCATTTTCTGAAAGTGAAAGAACAACAAGCAGTAACTCTTTTTAAACACATATCACTCGCTTGCATAATAGTGCATTTGTAAGAGTGCATTTTAAATCATTATAATTAAACCATGAGACGCTAGACTAGATTCTAGACAACATATTGGAGTGGGGAAGTGGATGGATTATTTGGATGTCTGTCGACCTGGTGAGCTCATTCGTTATTCTTGAGAAGTGAAGAAACTACAGGTGTTGGGGGGTAGATAGAATAAATGACGGGGGAAATAAGCTTCGAACATGGTAACATGGGTCTATTTGAACTGTCCGTATTGCAGCCTGCCAAATTTTTGAATCCGGGTGCATCCTAGGAGTTTGAAGTGGGTACCATCTTACAATGCAATTGCATCCAATATGCATGGGATATCCGATATCCCCTAGTTGGGTTAATGGGTTCATAACATTTCATAACCACTTGCCAAGGGGGATGCACATCCAAGTAGGAACCCCAGATACCCCGTGGTTTTTGCAGGGCTGAGCCGCCAAAAGCAGCAGCAAAAGAAGTACCAACAGCAGCGCCAACAGCGGAACAGGCCGTTGAGAGCTTGGTTGGAACCGATTTGAACCAATAAAGAATATAGAAACCACCAGAAAAGGTAGAACAGTAGAATCCTACTAAACTGGTAGTACATAAGTTTTGTTGTTGCTGAAATACTGAGGCACTATGTGAATCATCTGGGTTTGTCTAGAAATGGAGGTATACCCTCATATACTAATGGCAATTTCATTGGGACACTATAATCGACCATGGCATTTTGGGACAGCTGGTCCCCGCAAGAGAAATAGGGTGAAGTTCTCCATCTTTCGTGACCTTTTTTTTCTGTGAAACCTCCATTTACCCTCTGGTAAACATCCAAAAAACTATAGAACATCCAGCATTTTTCATAGAGGAATCAACTATAAAATGGCCATTTTCAATAGCTATTTTGACATAAGCAGAGGGTATATTGTGGGATCCTCCAGCCGAAGCCCTACATGGCACTTTCAAAGTCCCGCAGTTTTGGCACGGCGAGTTGTCCAGTGACACCTGGTCACTGTCGCCTTGCTGAACTGCAAAAAGGCTGAGGGTTTCATATCTTTCAACTGCGTGGGGTGAATTTATTTGCCTGGAATGTTCATATGCTCTGAAATAAACCCAACAATTTAACTGATTCTATTGGTGATTCTTAAATTATCCCAGTGATTTCTTCATCAGTCACCCATAGATTGGTGATTCCTGCAACTGGCATGGTTTTGTTCGCCCCAATTCTTCTTGGTCGTGCTCCACACTTAAAAGACCGGACCGTTGATTCGAAACAGTTAAACTCCAAACTTTTGTTGGTTGAACTCATCACGTTAATCCGTTTTTGATGGCATAAACACATCCCAGATCAGATCCTAGTATGAGTATTTGTCTTCGTTTCAGAGCTAGCAGTATTGCGAGAACTATACCAGACCCTAGACAACATAGGCATCAGTCTTATACTGGTTGGTGGTTTCAAACATTTTTATTTTCCACAATATGTGGGATAATCCTCCCATTGACGAACTCATATTTTTCAGAGGGGTTGAAACCACCAACCAGGGCATCAGTCTTATAGTCTTCTTATAACTTCCCTTTCAAACTGGGTTGAACGTCCCTCATTTTTGCAGTGACCCTTCACCTTGCGCAGGTGAAAGTGCCGCCGAAGCAGGTGGAACAAGGGATGAACTGATTAGAGTGAGGCAGCTGGAAAAAACCATAGGAAAATGGAGAGTTTACCAACAAGAAATTAAGATTGAATGGGATTTATCGCTGATTTATCATAGCTAAGTTGACTTATGACTTAGTTAAGTTAACTCTGGTTTTTGGGGATTGTATGTATAGTACAGTAGGGGTTTTATAAACCAACATATTTCTGTGGGGCCTCACCTTGTATGAATGGGGGATATAACATGATATAACCAATTAATCAAGTATAGAGATTTTATTTCGTAAATTTGTAGATATTATGATGTATATATATATATACTGGTTGGTGGTTTTAAGCATTCTTCATTTTTCCATATATTGGGAATAATCATCCCAACTGACTTTCATATTTTTCAGAGGGGTAGGCATACCACCAACCAGTTTAGATCAATTACTTTGAAAAGTAAGTTTCTATCTTCGTGGCAACAACTCCCACCAGGCGCTGAGCTACTGGCTGCAAGTGGACAGCATCTTCGGCCTCGAAGCCACTTCGAACAACGGAGAGGTGACCTATGAGGCGGGCCTTATATCATGGGTACCTCTTGGTAATGTCAACCCTGGATTAATAAACCATGGTTTATTAGGGGGTACGCCTCCAATAGTCATTTCATATGATATATATTTAAATGGTACCCTCCTAATTAAACAATCTAGGGGTTAATTAATCCAGGGTTGACATTAGGTAGATTATATGGACAAACATGAAAGCTGCTTGGTGGTTTCAAACATTTTCTCCTTTCCATAATATATGGGATAATCCTTCCCATTGACTTTCATATTTTTCGAGATGGTTAAAACCACCAACCAGAAAGTTTTAAACAACCACAGCGCGGGATGGAATATGATGGAATGGTGATCTATTAAGCAAGGTATGCATAGATTCAATACTGAAGCTTGGTCGAGGACAACAAGTGACATCCCAGTTGGTAATTGCATCAGGATGTCTCTGCAAAAATGCGGGTAGCATTAAAACCCAATGATTGCCGACGAACCCATTCCGTATCTATTCAAAAACAATGGAGCATATCAGCCAAACGTGTCCAAAAATGGAAACATGTTTTGCCACTTGTCTGTCTTCTCACCCCGCTGGTTTGAGGTTTCCAGCCAAGCAGCATCACCGTGACATTTGCCATGAATTGGGGTATATGTTGCAAACCGAGATATGACCCAGGTATACATTGCAAACCAAGATACGTCCATTTTACTCATTTGGCAACTGGAAACATCGTTTCTAAACTCTTCATGAAGTTGATGGTAACAAAAAAGCCATGGAAACATTTCTCCATTTTCGGCTCAAGAGCTTCCCCAGTGACCAAGCTGACCAAGCTTTATCAGCAGACTCTGAAGTCATCACCAGTTTCCTTGAGGATATTTTCAACCAACATGATCCTTTGAATGCCTTGGTCCTCAACTAAAAAAGCTTGATCATTTTAAATGCTGGTTTGTTCTTGAAACTTCTTGAATAGCCCATTTACTAACATGGTATAACCATGATATAAGTTATATATATATATATAAGTATCTAGACTATATAGATATACCATCATATCCCCAATAGAAATTGATGCTTCAACGTGAAAGTTCAACCCCCCTTCACCGTCCCTCCAAACGCCAGGTGCAGAGCTATTGGCTGAGCCTCATGGCCTCGGTGGTTCGCTTGACCTCGGCGCCCAAACACAACCGCTCCGAGTGCCGGGTGAGGACGGGGAGAGTTCACCAGCAATTTCACGGTTGCGATAGTTATGAGTTATTATATGGTGGATAACTATCATGTTATGGTGCAAAACTATCATATTATGGTGGATAAGTATCAATAATTCTGGGTAAGCAATATGATCGAATATGATAGGAACATATAGGAACACTATCAAGAAAAGATGATCAACGAATGTGAAATGTCAGAAAGTTACACTGAAACGGTCAGAGTGAACTGTTTGTTCGGATCTTGAGGGTTGCTCCGAACGTGAACGATATAAGTGGCGTTTTAATTCACCATAGTTACAGGGCCCCCATGGGCCCCAACTTATGGAGGGTTTTCACATCCCATCAGCATTTCCATTACCCTCTGGTAAACTAACATAACTATGGAAAATCACAATTTTTAATGGGAAAACTCACTATAAATGGCCATTTTCAATAGCTTTTTGTATGTTTACCAGAGGGTAGATTATGGAACTAGTGGGATGAACTAATGGAAACTTCTTGGAGAATTACCCTCTGGTTATGACTAACATTTTGCCATGGTATAGATGGCCCTAATCGAAATAGATTGTTTACCATGGTTTACCTATTAATAGCATGGTGATTTTCCATGGCTATGTTAGTCATAACCAGATGGTATAAGATATTATAACATATTATAACCATGAACATGGACATATGAATGGAAATTACTAATACATATCAATCCCATTACTCTGAAATGGACATTTCAAAAGGGAACCCATGGAACTTCTCGTCCTTTCAAGGTGAAGTGTTTGAGAAAAGCACCAGGAATCAGGTGGTGCTTCCGAAAGCGACCGGCACCAAACTGGCGGTGGAAGTGGTGCAAAAGGCGAGGAAAACAAACAAACATGGGCATCTGATCCACATTTGATGAGGAATATATATATGTATATATATATATGTATATATATATATATGTATATATATATATATATTGGCTTAGAGATATCTACGTATACTGGGTTTATGGGAGTTGTGGGCATCTACATATGGTACTTCCAATGGACAATCCGATGCATCTTTTTGGTAAATGGAGTTTGGGAGCTGGGCAAATCACCGGGTATTCTTTGTTCAATGAAGTTCTGGACGCATCACAGAATATCTGTAACAGATGCTGTTGGTCAGCAAGAAAAAGTGACTCAAAACATGGAAAACCAGCTTTTAACCCGAGAACATCTTGGACAAGTTCAAAAAACACCCAAGAAAACACCAAGAAAATCCCATGGAAAATTCTAGAACGTACCCTCTGGTAAACTAACATAGCTATTGAAAATTGCCATTTATAGTTGATTTACCCATTAATAGTGGTGATTTTCTATAGCTACGTTAGTTTACCAGAGGGTATCTGAAAATGCTGGAAAATCCTTGAAAAACCCGAACAAAAATCCCACCAAACTTTGGTGAATCCTTGGCGTTCTTCCAGACTCCGGACGTTTTGTACATCGGCCGGGTGGATTTGGATGCCTCGGAGACCTCAGTGCATCAGCGCCTCAGTTCCGAACGCCAGGGGATTTTTCACCAGCAAAACATGGTGGTCATGAGGAAAACCACGGAGATGCCACATTTTTTGCATTTCTTAGCTGGTTGGTGGTTGAAAACATGGCTGGATTATGACTTCCATTTCATATGGGATGTCATCCCAACCCCATTGACGAGCTCCATCATTTTCAAGAGGGGTAGGTATACCAGTATACCACCAACCAGATAGTTTCTTAGTTTCTTAAGCCTTCATTTTTGATCACACTTTGGTTGATTCCATCTCCGTTGCAGCTGAAATCCCCATGTGCTGTTGGGAATCCTACCTCCGGTTATCTTACCTGCAAGGTTCAACATGCACTTTTCGGGTGATTAACCTCCTGTAAACATACATAGATCTGGCTTTAGCTTACGTATAGATCCTCTTCGGAAGGGAATTTTTTACCTTGGATTTCCACATCATTTGTTGGTTAAATCCCACTTCACCACCATTTTGGTTGGTTACATCACCATTAAATCACCATGAAATCACCGTTGGTGGTCCACGTCCCCCGTCCCGATGTCTTCCACCAGCCGTTGCCCAAGGGTCGACAGCTACGAGTTGCTCCCTTCCAATGCCCGGATTCGCCTTCGCGGCTCGGCGCGACATCGGCTTGGGAAGAGCGAAGATCTTGGGATGGGATTTTCGAAGCAACTCATGGAGGAATCAAATACAAAATGTATGGTTAATGTATGGTTAATGTATGGTAAATGTATGGTAAATGTATGGTTAATGTATGGTTAATGTAAGGTAAATGTATGGTAATTGATTAATTATGAATGGTTAACCAGTACCAATAGGTTAATCTCAATGTAGTGATATTTGATTATCAATACGGTGTTTATACTTAACATCTATGGCTAATGTATGTTAACCAATTAATTGGAATCAAAGGGTTCACCATGCATCAATGTCAAAGAAAGGGAGTAGCACTAGGAATTTGTTGATAAGTGGGTGACCTATATTAAAACATTATGTAACCACTAATACATATAGCAATACTACTCCTATTTTTGATAATTTGATACTCCTATAGCACCATACATCAAAAAACATATTAGTGGGTAACCTATACATTATGTATATTTATAATTTATATATATGTTACTTTGTTGATAATTATCAAAATTTCTGGTTCTTAATAAATTAGTGGTTTGATCAATGTTATACAACTAACCAGAAGTCAACAAAGTGGGTCTAACATGGTATTACCCATGAAAACTGGGGATTAACCTTTTTCACACGTTGGAATCTATCATGTCAACGCGCAGAAATGTGGATTGCCTGAGAAACCATTCTGTTAAAGTGCGAAAACATGGACCAAAACTACACATGCTTGGCGAGGAAGCAAAAAGGACAGTATCATCATTTTTGCAGTGCTTCAAGCGTTACATAAAAAGATTGAAGAATTTCCACCATGGTATGTTAGACCTATAAGATCACCAATATACATATCACCATTGTTTTTTCCATGTAGTTCCCTCAATCCTAGGAAATGTATGAACATATCAACACATTGATCGTCTCCGTAGGCTATTGGAGGATGGAAAATTACCGCGCCCAGTGTCCGTCTATGTTTTGGGATTTGTTTTTTCAACCATGCTTTTTCTCATGGGAAAAGCAGAGTTATGGGGATAACACATGCTTATTTAGTAATGGTAGATATTTATTTGTTTGACTCTTTCTTTACATGTCATCGTGGGGAGACAAACACATTGATGTGTGTGTACAAGCATGGGTCTTCCACAAGCCCTTGCAGCTCACTTTCTCGAATGGCAGAAATATATGGCTGGTTGAAGAAACCCGATCAGTACCTTGATTTTCACACCAAACAAGCTACTAGTCTTGGATATCCCTCCAGATCACAATGGAAATTACAGTACATAAATAAACAAATACATATATATATATATATATATGCAGTATATATTATATGTGTATATGTATAGGTTTTACTCCACCTCCATGTCATTCTGTGGACTTCCAAAACGGAACCAAGATTGGTAAACCGCCCGGGGCGGCATACCTTGAGTCGATTTCCTCTGAGGACCATATAGGACCATGCCCATGCACGCCAATCTTTGATAGCCTGCGAAAGAAATTCTTGTGTCTTAGCTGGTTTTCATGTGTGTATATACGCATTTATATATACATATTATATACATATATATATATATGCATGCTTCTGTATATACATATCTCCTTGTAGCCCTTTCTACTGCCTTTCGAAGCAACAACTGCACATGACCAAATCATCCTGCGTTGAGCCAGAAACAGTAATGCAGTAATATTTATCAACATTTTTAAACCATAGTTCAACAACTTGAAACCTGGAGGCAGTTAAACCGTAGAGAACCATAATTATCAACTTGAAACCAAAGTTATCAACATCTTTAACCATAGTTACCCTCTGGTTATTTAACATAGCCATGGAAAGATCCACCATTTTTAATAGCTAGGTAAACCATCTATTTCGATTAGGGCCATCTATACCATGGCAAACTTTTAGTCATAACCAGAGGGTAAATGGGATTTTTGTAGACTCAATCCACTTATATATAATAACTTGTTTTTTTTACCCACTTACGATTCGTGGGATGAGCCACCGGCTAATGGATTGCCCAAATACAGTGCCCATCAACATCTTCAACCATAGTTAACTATAAACATCATCTTCATCCCATTAAGGCCACCATTTGTTGTTGCTGAGGGATTTGTCCACATCGAGCTTCCGTCGCTTCGGTCTCGGCAGCAGCGGCAGGCGGGGTGAACAACATCCATTTTGGACAGATGTAAACGCTGAAAATGGTGGTTTCAACAATCATGATTTAATGGGATTTAACCAAGAAACATGGTTGAACATATTGATCCATTCACACATGTCTTTAGGATATTTATCTATTTTTTTGCTAGATTGGATACACGGGATATGCATATCAAACAATTCAATGGTGGTAATACTTGCAAGACAATGAATTTTAAAATCCAATGCAGTAAGATTATTGTGAATGGGATTGACTAACCAACAGTTGATACGTAACCAACGAAACAAAGATGAGGCTCCAATATTAGAAGACATTTTACAGTGTATTACAGATTTTCCAACAGGCTTCAAAGTTTGGGTTTCCCTCCAGTGCTCCAGTAAACTAATATCTGGTTGGTGGTTTGGGACATTTTTTTATTTTTCCATCATATTAGGATTTTCATCAGGTTTTTCATCATCCCAACTGACTTTCATATTTTTCAGAGGGGTAGGTATACCACCATCCAGACATGGAAAATCCACCATGTGTGGATCATTTCATTCCGGGAAACCTCTTGATTTCCATATCTCTCTTAGTTTACTGGAGGCAGTATATATATATATATATACATACCCTCTGGTAAACTAGCAGTTTGCAAACTTGAACATGGCCATAGACAGTTCGTGGATTTACCCATGAAAATCGCATGGTGATTTTAACCATCGTTTTTTTGTTAACGTTTACGTTGAGGGTATAGATTGGTGATACATCACACGAAATATCCCATAGAGCATGCGCATTTGAGTCGTCCAATTTTCAATTGGAGATCACTCTTCTTGGTGATCTCCCATGAAGCAACTAAAGGTGGTATTATTGCTGTAGCAGTTTAATAACATCTGTAATTAATACTACTGGTTGGTGGTTTGGAACCATGGACTTTTATGATTTTCCCATCATATTGGGAATGTCATCATCCCAACTGACTTTCACTCCATCATTTTTCAGAGGGGTTGGTTGAAACCACCAACCAGATACTGTAATAATAACTGGTTGGTGGTTTGGAACATTTTTTATTTTTCCATATATTGGGAATAATCATCCCAACTGACTCATATTTTTCAGAGGGGTAGGTATACCACCAACCAGATAAGTATCCAACTTTAACAACAGCTGTCACTGGAATTTAATTAAAAATCATCCAACTTGTCTTACTGGTGCTAAACGCAGGGAATGGATGGGACTGGGGGTTGCTGGGATTTTTATTGAATATGATTGATAGTTAGCCAGTGGATCATTCCCGAAAATTCCCTACGTTTAGCACCAGTAAGTTGTACAACTATACTGTTGATGACCAAGGTTGGATGGTCGTCTAACCTTCATGCTCGCAGGCGGCATGGTAACTCAGCCGCAAACGCCAACGCCGGCAACGCCCAGAGGCAGCCAGATGACGATGGCGGCGTTTTGTTCATCCCTTTGAAGCTTATCTAAGCCATTAACAGAGTGATTTGAGCCCACCAAAACTGGTGATTCAGACAAATTTTCATGGGGTATCACCAGCCAAATGGACCATATTATAGATGGACTTCACGAACAGGAGCTGGGGATAGTGACATGGAACCCCCAAACTACTAGAAAAATGGGGATGAACTCCGACAAATAGGGACGTTCAATCAGCAAACATCAGGAAATGGTATTATGAGACATTTGGATTTGCGCAAAATTGGGGAGATACCCTCTGGTAAAGTAACAGTTTGCTATTGAAAATGGCCATAGACATATATAGTGGATTTTCTCATTAAAAATGGTGATTTTAACCATAGTATTTTGTAAACGTTTACCAGAGGGTAACCAAAAATGGCGGCTTGATTTTATGCGAATAACCTGGGACTTTGGTGCCGTGAACATCCAATTTGCGTTGCCAAAGGTGGGAAGTTGATAGCTTGACCAGCGGATGTGCTGACAAATCTGATGTGTTTAGATGACTATGGGTGAGTTTTTCCTCAACTGACGTTTTTTTTTTTTCTACCCTTGCGAAATGGGGAGTCCTGGCTATTCACTGATCAGGTTGACATGGAGAATTGATGAGTATCATTAAGAATAGTCATTTGCATATTATAACTATATAGTGAATATAGTAAACTACAGGTGGTGATTGATACTTAATAAATCTTAATAACACTTCTGCAAGAATGGGTGACCTGAGCGTAGAAAATATGAGGCTTCTGAGGCGCGGGAGAATCGGTTCTCTGGTTCTCCACAATCCAATGACATGATCTATCCACTGTGACGGGTTTTTTCGGGCCTACAGTGATTACCCTCTGGTAAACGTTTACATAACTATGGAAAATCACCATTTTTAATGGGAAAACTCACTATAGATTGCCATTTTCAATAGCTATGTTAGTTTACCAGAGGGTATCAGGGAATACCCTTTGGTAATTTAACATAGCTATGGAAAATCCACCATGTGAAAAATAGGTAGATAATCTATAAATGGGGCCATTTTCCATAGCTATGTTAAATTAGCCGCGGGTAGGATATAGACTGACGTACCCACTAGTCCTTCCAATTACTAGTGGCCTTGTATGTCATCGATTCATCTACTGGATATCCCGATACGAGGGACAATAATACAAAAGTACCTATGCCAACTTTTGGGGTGTGAACATCAGGGTGACAACCAAGTATGTTGAAAAAATCCAAGAAGATCCATGCTGTTTGATCATCCTTTTGGTGAAGACAGCGGATTTTGGTTTAATCCGTTGTTTTCTTGATTAAATCATGTCAAATCACATGTTGTTTGAATAATTCTTGAAAAATGTCACATGATTTATCTTATCATCGTTTTATCATCATTTTAGTCTTCACACCCTAAAATCCAGGCTGTTGTTGTTTGAAGACACCGTTTTTTGTTGGTCAAAAGCGCCCATTTCAGGTTCCCTTCAGAGCGTCGCCTCCAGCAAGGTGGTGGTGACCAATCGGATCCGCCTGGAAAGTGGTGATTTCAGTTTTCTTGGAAAACACAAGTTAAGTTTTTTTTTGTTTAAATATAGTTCACATTCATCCGCGATTGTTGTTTTGTTGTTGTTGTTGTTGTTGTTGTTGTTTTTCCTGAAATCATTAAGTTGGTAAACACAACTCCAACAACCATGATTTTTTTCATGGGAGATATCAGACTTCATGGGGTGCAACGGACGGTGCAACAGGTGCAACAGACATTTCCCACCGAACAATTCGAACATCTGTCGCAGAGTTTGCACCGTGCTCAAAGACAGCCTTTGGATGTTTTCTGATGTCAATTTCCATGGTGTTTGTCTGTATATATACCTGGAAAACCGTATGAACATTTTTTTTTGTCCATTATGGGTGTTACCCGTAACGGACGTTTTTTTTGTTCAATTGCGTATTTTGGTTTTTGATTGTGAAGGGTTGTTCAAATCCTTTGACAACACCGTGTTCGGACATCCTCCGACAGTTTCCAAAAGAGGAATTTCAGTCCAAAGTGGAGCAAATTGGGAGTCGTGATCGGGCACCCAAATCTGGCCACAAATACTGCCATATTTCCCACCAAATTTGGATGTACCCATAAAATACCAGTATTTTTTCAACATCATGTTGAAAAAAAAACAGTAAGCAAATGTCAACATACTGCCCCAAATACTGTCTCTAGACGAGACACTCATACTGTCGGAACCAGTCCGACAAATCCAAGAGTTCAGGAAAACTATTAACTAAATTCACCTGTAAGTAGAGGGTTTGCAGCTGGACATGGCCGTATTTGGAAAAAACACGTAACGGACAAAAAAAATGTCCAAACCCGTACGGACAGAAAATTTTGTCTTTATGGTTTTCCAGGTATATATATATTATAATGTTTTTCTTTGGATTCCACGGAGAACTTCGCCAACAAAATGGGCGCCACACGTTGTTTCGGGAGAAAACTCACGTCCAGGCCCGGCAACCGGTGGAGGAAAGAACAGCAGGCGCGGCGGCAACGCAACTGTGGGGTTGTGATCCTCATCACAGGGTTTTCAAGGCTCCAAACAGATCTGTTGGAAAATGCCAAGATTATTTGGAAAAGGGTAAGGGTTTTCATTGGCCTATTTTCATGATCCTATAGGAAAAGGCCAAGATTTGGGTTTGTCGGAAAATAGGGCAATGTATTATTTATATTGATTTATCATCGCTTTTCCGACATAGGTTCTATATTCGGTGGTTCGAGGATATATCGGTATATCCCATTTTTAGATTTACCCAAATATTATGTCGAGTTGGTTATATATCCCATTATAATCCATTGTCCATTGTGTCCCCATTACAATCCATTAAAAAATCCTTAAAAGCCCATCAAAATCCCCAAGATTGCATAAAATCCCTAAAAA
Source organism: Cladocopium goreaui (assembly GCA_947184155.2). NCBI lineage: Eukaryota > Dinophyceae > Suessiales > Symbiodiniaceae > Cladocopium > Cladocopium goreaui. The sequence continues at coordinate 103,018 of CAMXCT020006675.1, forward strand.
CCCATCAAGATTACCCTCTGGTAAACTAACATAACTATGGAAAATCATCATTTTTAATGGATAAATCAACTATAAATGGCCATTTTCAATAGCTATGTTCAATTACCAGAGGGTACCTAAAAACCATAAATTTACTGTTTCCCAGGCCAAAGCGCTGCTGCGACAAGCGCGGTCACGCCCGGCACCCTTCGGCCTGCCGCAACGACAAGCGCGGCTGTGGCGCCGCCGACCAACGTGGCGCCGGCCGCGGCTGTGGTGCAGGCGGTTTTTGGGGGAACGGACTCGATGGGGAATGATTGGATAATGATGGAAAATCATCATCCAGTGACAATCCCATGATTGTAATAGTCCAAAAATGGAGGTTATATCCCATGCTGATGCTTGTCTCATAATTATGCCCATAAAGGTGAACAATATCCACATCAATATTAGTGTCAACCCTGGATGAAGTATAGTCGCTGTTTAATTGTTTTAATTGTGGGAGTACCGTTTAAGTATCAGATGATCTCTATTTGAGGAATACTCCCTTGATTAATGAACCACGGTATATTAGTCCGGGGTTGATAGTAATGATGGGAAAATCCCAAAAAGAAATCGAGGTTTGTAGCTGGGGATAAAACACATAAAACTATTTCTGAGAATTTCTGGCGGATTTTCTAGCTATGTTTGATTGAAGGCTTTTTTGCCGGGGATACCCTCTGATAATCTGACAGTTTGCCGTGGGAAATATGGAAGATGACCATGGCCATGTTGAATTATCAAGGGGTAACACCACTTCATTTGGGTATCCATTTTTCCATAGATGATATAAATCATACCCTCGGTAATTGAACATAGCTATTGAAAATGACCATTTATAGTTGATTTATCGATTAAAAATGATGATTTCCCATAGTTATGTTAGTTTACCAGAGGGTATATACCAACATTTAAATCATGGTATACCAACATTTTCCATAGATATCGTGGGATGGATAGTCTCAGTTGAAAATCCCAGGTATGGGAAGAGTATCCATGACTTCGATACATTCTGGCTTATGGACATGGGATACTTCGTGTATGACATGAATATTTTTTTTGGTGACCAGCGTTTGCGTCTTGTTTCAAATGGGATGGCGAGACGTGATGTTTCCTGTTCACTTTCAAAATGACCACATCCATGTTTTGTGGGACACATCCTTCACCCCAAGATTTTAATAGGCAAGAATTGACAGGCGTTGGTCAAGAGATGCCAGCAGTATCCCCATGATCAATGATAAGTCATGCTGCAAATAGTTCCTGAGTTCTTCTTGTGGGATGCAACCATTCCCATGACTCCCATGAGAATAACCATCCCTACTGAATTGCATCCTCTTACAAAAACTCGAAATCCTGCTTCCGAGCCTTGATACCCCGAAACTTTTCTCACCATTTTTATCAGCCTTCTTTTTTTTCAGGTGTCTCAGAGTTGCAATGATGGGATATTTCACCCCACCTCTCAAGCTGTGATCCAGCTGTTTCCTAAAGGCTGAAACCGAGGAGGAGTACGAAGAAGGAGAGGAGGAGGAACTCACGGAGGATGAGCCTTGGATAGTGAACATCCGCCGGGGGGGGTCAAGATTTTGCTCAAGAAGTTCAACATTTTCCATCATTTTCCATTGATTCCTGTTGTGGAAAAGAAAACCATTTTGGTATTGGGCCTGGACTTTGACCGAGAATCACCTGTCGATGTCAGCTTTCATGGATGTTCCATTGCAACACTGTTTCACCGCATAGTACACTGTTGGCAGGACAGCAGGAGGCCCAAAATGCATCAAAAGTGAATTCCAATGAATTTGGGCCACTTCGATGGTGATTACCTTCATACTTTTTGTTTGGGACCACCTCTTTGGGTCATCTACAAGTCAAATGGGGCTATGAACCTGCTTGGAGGCCCACAATTGTGGAGCATTCAGGGGATTTCCCGTAGATTTCGGTTTCAGATTTGATCGGCTTACAGAAATGGCGTTTGTCGCCGACAAAGATGTTGCAGCTATGGCGATGAATGCATCACCAGGACAAGAGAAGTCAGCCGAAGTTCCAAGCGACTGGCCTCTCCTCAAAATTCACGTTGCTTTGCCGAGTGGACGTGGCGAAACCGTCTCAGTCTCGGCATCTGGCGAAGTTGTCGATCTGAAAATCGCTGCAGAGCAGTCTTTGGGGCATCCTTTCCTGAAGCTTGCTGCACCCGATGGACGTCTCTTGGATCCTGCAGGCTCCCTTCGACTTTCTGGGCTTCAGGTTGGAGACAGCCTCACTGCTGTTGCACAGCGAAAGATGTCTGCAACAAGAGATGCGTTTGCTTTGTGGTGTGTTGGAGGCAACAGAATTATCACGTGGGGCGATCCCCAATATGGTGGTAACTGCTCCAGAGTCCAAGATCAACTCAGAAATGTTCAGCAGATTTGTGGCACAGGGGGTGCTTTTTGTCGCGATTTTGGCAGATGGTTCTGTGGTGACGTGGGGTGCGCCAGACCATGGTGGTGACAGCTCCAGAGTGCAAGAGCAGCTCCCGAATGTCCGGCAGATCAGTGGCACAGACTTGGCTTTCGGTGCCACTTTGGCAGATCAAAGCGTGGTGACATGGGGCACTCAAGACTGTGGTGGTGACAGCTCCCGAGTCCAAGATCAGCTTCGGCATGTTCAGCAGATTTGTAGCACAGACGGTGCTTTTGCTGCAATCTTGGCAGATGGACCTGTAGTGACATGGGGCAGTCCAGACCATGGTAGTGACAGCTCCAAAGTCGAAGATGGCTTCAGGTACATCTAGACGTGTGGCATGTCAAATAAAACGGGGGGCCGGGGGATGTGCCAATGTGCATTCTTTGCAACAGTGTGGCCCTTCAATCCCGATGCTGGTTGAAGCGTCCCCACAGGGATGTATATTATAGATATACCCTCTGGTTATGACTCACAGCCATGGAAAATGGCCCATAGAAATAGATGGTTTACCTAGCTATAAAATGGTGGATCTTTCCATGGCTATGTTAGTCATAATCAGAGGGTATACTGTACAAGTTATAAATTCATGGCCAATTTCATTTCAATGACTCATGGGCTACTTGGATTTGCATCCCACTTAGCAAGTTGTGAAAAACATAACTGGGTATCTCCAATATACACAATATTAATCACACTGTTGTATATACTGTAAATAACGGGCCTGATTTAGTATGGTTATTTCCCACTAAACATATATATATTGTACACATATATATATATATATGTAAATATATATATATATATGATGTCTAGTTATCACTGACATATTCAATATCTAGTACACGCTTCCATGTTGTGTCACACCCTTTGTGAATGGTTTTTTATCTCCCAGGATTCCCCCAAACGACCAAAACCGTTGCGAGACCCGAACAAACTCCCGTCGGAAAAGTAGCGTTCTTCTACCTACGTACTACGTTCTTGCACCTATATACTACCTATCTGATCTCTATCTGTCTCTATATATATAATATATGTGTATACAATGCACATTTAATGTACTATCTGCAAACTCTCTCTCTCTATATATATATACATACAGTACATATCACCCACCTATATGAGATTCCCTAGAACATTCAAAATATCTCCGTACTACCTATATATTTACATACCTTGTCTATCCCTTGTATATAACATATATATACATATATCCAGCATACGTGACACATTGGCTACACAACCCATGGCCTCTGAGGATCCCATGGTCGCTTCCTGAAACCGCGATGGCGGGCCTTGCGATGGCGAGCTTCACCGGTGCAAACACCGGTGCTCTCAATCATCCGAAATACCTTGGTGAACCTCGAGTTATGGCGGGAAACAATCAAGTTGATTATATAATTAATTAATATTAATTAATTATATAATTGATTAATTAACTATATATATATATATATCATATAATCAAATAATTTCCCCATATAATTGATGTTCTCTCAAGCCCCAAATCTGGGAAAACGCGGTTTTGATCTGATCCATCCCACAATGGAAAAATATCACCATCCCTCTGGGGGGTCGTGTCCCAAGGATCCATCCCAGTCAGGTTAAAGAACGGGTCCCATTGGGGACTTCCATTGACCCTGAAAATCCTTCAAGCTCACCAAGATTCACCAAGATAGCCAAGGATGTTTTGTCAGAATCGGCCCACTTGCCAGAATCCAGGAAAATGATGGAAAATTCTTGGGATCATAGTCTGTACAGAGCCCCAAATTTGGATGCCCTAAAGCCATTCGGATTTCACAACGGATTTCCCGCTGAGCCTTCCAGGGATTCTTTGGAGCATACCCACACTGTACATAGCGCGGCGCAGCTTCGCCCTGTTAATGCCAGTTTTAGTGGAGAAAACGTGAGTGGCGGTTGGTTCTTGGAACGCTGGGAAGGCAGTTCTGCATATTTCAGTTTTGTAGCTTTGAAGGGAGATCAGCGTGTGTCAAGAGTGGGAATATCTCCCAAAACCGCGAGGATTCCAGTCGGAAATGATAGAGTCGGGTCGTGACATCTTCAGAATTGATGGTTGAGAAGGAGAAACCACCAGAAATAGGCAAAAGATGCCAAAAGGCATCTTATGAACTTATGACCATTCCCGGGTGGATTTGTTGCATATCTGGGAACGTAGCCACAATGGGCCGTTGTGGCAATTCGGGCCTGCTGTTGGGGAAGATCCATCCAGTGCCAGTGCTGCAGCCACTTCCGGCCATTTCGGAAAGTGGGTTACCGGCCAATCACCGATCTACATCATATGTTCGCTGATTTCACTGGTTGGTGGTTTGGAACATTTGGATTACCCTCTGGTTATTTAACGTAGCCATGGGAAATGACCCATTTATAGAGGTTTTCCCATTAAACATGGTGATTTTCCATAGCTATGTTAAATTACCAGAGGGTATATTTTTCTATAGGGAATAATCATCCCAACTGACGAAGTCATATTTTTCAGAGGGGGAGGTCAACCACCAACCAGTTCATCACTAATGTGGGAGGGACAGTCCCAAAGCAAAATGCCAATCATCAACCCCAAAGGGGGCGGATAGACCAAAATTATCCCGATAGACACGATCATTCATATCAGTGGTAGCGTTTTCTTTTCCCCACTCTTTGTCAAAAGGCTCCCGGTCATAGAAAAGTGTGCTGAAGCCATAAATTCTTGGATGTTTTTTTTGACCCAAACATGGTAAATATTCACCATGCAAACTCATCCAAAAATCAGGACCGGCGAACCCCGGTGAAAAACCATGGTTCTGACCGATACTGCACTCAGTTGAGATTCTGGTGACTTGCCATGGCTTACGAGGTGCCACGGTGGATTTTTTGTGGACTACCGGGTAGTGGTTGACAGAGCTGCAAAGATTTTGAGTATAATTTGGAGGTTTTTCTTCCTGAACAGACGAAAGTTTGGATCGACTTGTCTGAGAGCATTTTATAGTTAGTTGTGAACTTATCCTTTTAGGGGTCGTTGATGTTTTCCAGTACATCATCCCACATTCGGAGAAAGAAGGTCCGACTTGCGCGGATGGAATGATTGGAATGTGGGAGAAGCATGGCAGTTTAACAGCACACATAGTTTTTTTTTCACCATCACCATTCTGATTGAAACAATAGAAATGATGATCCAACCACGGAAAATGGTGGTTTGAACACTTTGAACAGTTTGAACAGCAACAAGAGTCACAAAACAGGAAAGACGCATGGAGACGCGTTCCGCATGACTCGCCCAGGTGGCATTGGATGAGACCCTAAAAGTCGATTCTCCAGACCTTGTGGAAGGCGCCCTGCTTCAGAGGTGCGCAACTGTCGCGCGATGTCGCCAGGCACATGGAAAACACGGGTAACTGGAGAACATCTGTCCGAAGGACACAAGGAAAGCCTGGATGAAACATGACATGATGAGTTTCACTGGTGAAGTACAAAGAACTGACGACTGAAGATACCTAAGAAATATGTACCAATGCAATAAACATGTACCTAAGGAAGAGGACTTCTTCAAAATGCAGTACCGTTTTTTTTTTTGTAAAATGATGGTTGCACAGCACTGACAATCAGATGTCTATGTTTACTGTAAGTGACCCCCAGGACACAGCACGAGATTCTCCGCACTCGGCCAGGTTAGAAGAGCACCAAGCAGACTTGGATGCTTTCCTGCAGGTCGAAGTCCCAGCACTAAAGATGGACAGATTCTAGATGTTCATGATGTATATTCATAGTATTATATAGCTGGTTGGTGGTGACTGGAACAGCCATGATGGTGGTTAATAATGGTTAATAATGGTTCATAGATTCATAATGGTTAAGAATGGTTAATGAGATATAGCTGGTTGGTGGTGACTGGAACCATGGAATTTTATGACTTTCCATGCAGAAAAGGGAATGGAATAATCATCCCAACTGACTTTTAGTCATATATTTTTCAGAGGGGTAGGTTGAAACCATCAACTAGTATAGTATTATGTGGTAACCCCTGACTAAAAGTTGTCTTATGTTCTGGTAATTTAACATAGCTATGGACAATCACCATGCTATTCATGGGAAAATCAACTATAAATGGTCATTTTCAATAGCTTTTCGTATGTTTACCAGAGGGTACCCACAAAAACCCATCTTGGATATTGGTGGTCATTGATCCCATTCGGGATTTGTGGTGGAAGTCCGAATGGGATGACAAGTGGTGAAAACCCATTGGGCACCGGGTTTTTCTGCGCCTTTTTTTGGGCACCCCAGAATTTCCATGGTGAATCATTCTTCCCTCCCTTCCAAATGGCTATTTATATCTATTTATTAATACAATTTTATATGAACATAAATAGGAGATAATAGGAGTATATTGATATTATAGATGTGATTCTACAAGTTTATACATACGTATATAGGAGTATATTGATATTATAGATGTGACATTATATGGCTGTGCCTGAAAATGGTGACTATACCCATAAAATGACCATTCAATCAGGAAAATATTGGACCTTTTTTTGATACAACCATAGATTTAGAGGTACCCTATCAGACAAACCCTGATTTTGAATATTTCCCCTTCAATTACCACATTTTCATCCGCTTCTAGGTTAACTTTTCCCGACGAAGTGCCAGGAACTGAATGCTGCGCGGAAGTCGGAGACGTCCAACAGATTGGCGCTGCAGCAACTGCTGAAAACGGCGGCGCAGTTGCAGGTCATCCAAACACTTCGGAGGGTTACAGTGTCTTCTGCTGACGAAAATGTGGATTTTGTGGAAAGAATATTGGATTTTGCAATCTTATTATTTTTTTGGTAAGAGGTGGATGTGAAGTAGCAGAAACGGGATTTGAAGCCGTGAATGTGGACTTCATCCCCCCAAACATATTTGAGAACAAACAATGGGAACGATGATAGATGTCAAGCTCAGTGTCCAAAGGAATCCTTTTTCATTCCAAGTCCTTATAATATCATATATCGAAGCGGGAAGATTTTGGCTGACAAGGTATTAACCAAAATTCCGGGTTTCATTTCGAACATCAATTCGTGTTGACACCTGACATTGCCACAAGCTCTGACCGGAGCTGACCGGTTGAACTGGTTATCCCCTTCTTGGTTGGTTCAACATGTTGGTCAAATCCGTTGTTCATACCAGCAATCCGCCGTTGCTTCAGGGCTATGGTTCCCTGGTCATTTGGTAAACCCTTGCTTTGGGTGGATGACTGATTTTTTTCAGGAGCTGTTTTTAAAACAAGGGCAATATATCACATCCAATTTGTCTACAACAATCCAACAATATAATATAAGTATCGATCACGAAATATATACACAATTATACACACACACACTATCATGAATATAAATGATATGTGTATATATATATGTATATATATATATATCTAAATGCATATAAATAAATATATTATGAATTCATATGACATCCCTTGGGAAAAAAAAACAGCACCGGCATCCGCGAGGCCAAATTGGGACTGAGCAGCGAGATCTCCGGTGCAGTGGCGGCGGTTGGGGAGCACAGCAGGGGGCGAGCGGAGTGGCTTTCCAGGGGGAAAAATCAATGGCTACAATGTGAGGCCCCCAAGATAGCTAAGTTGGTTTATAACTCCAATAACTATGGTTTATGGTACTTAAAACTATAGTTAATGGGGTTAGGGTTTATAAACCATCTTATAACTGGGGGGCCCCACCTTGTATGGATCAGTAACTCTGGCTTTATGTGGGATGTAACACTGAAGAATTATCCGAAGTCATTGGCTTTAGTGGGATGTAACACTGAATTTGTTTTATATTGTTTTATGAGGTTTTGAGTATCGTAGATCTGGGGATATAGTTGATAATTGATGCTTGGTTCATGTTTTTGTTGGGGATTATATATATAATATAGATAAATATATACAATATATATTATATATATATCCAACATTAATTAGGGAATATCAGAATCTATTTTTAGGGGGAATCTCGTTCTCAAGTGGTGAAAAAAACCCATCATATCCCATCATGAAGTTGTTGGAAAAAAGGCCTTACGGCTTTAGCCTACAACATATTCATAGAGCCTTCAGCCCTTCGGTCATCAAACATGGCAATGGCATGGCGGCACTGGGCCGCCTGGCCGGCTCAGGCACTGGAAAAGGTTGGCATCCCGGTACAACCTCTGCAGGAGGCTATGGAACCCAGTGAAGACCCATCACCAGGAGTTAAACGCGTACCCGTAATCCGTGGGGCAAATCCTATATGTTTAGTGAATCAAGGAATTGATAATGATTAATGTTCAACTTATTCATATATGTACATATACACGATCAACATTTACTGGAGCCATGAAATATATCACAGGAATAATGTTTATTAACACGTAGCCCATCAGGTGCCATCATAATCCTTTTTACCCTCTGGTAAACATACAAAAAACTATGGAAAATCACAATTTTTGATGGGAAAATCCACTATAAATCACCATTTTCAATGGGTAAATCCACTATGTCGACTGGGCCATTTTCAAGTTCGCAAACTGTTGACATAACCAGAGGCTAACCCATTGAGTGCTTAAAAAATCCCAATCATCCCATGGAGCTCCTTGAAACCTCGAAAAAACCACAGCCACTGCCACCCTTTGTGCCAGGCCAAAGCTTTGCTGCTCGCACTCAGTCGCTTGGACGCTGCGATGGATGCGAAAGAGGTGTGGCGCTGGTGGATGGGTTATGATGGCTTGGGATCCTCATCAAATGGATCAAGCATGGATCAATATGGTGATTTAGCCTCTGGTAAACCAACATAGCCATGGAAAATCACTATTTTGAATAGGTAAATCAACTATGAATGTGCCATTTTCAATAGCAAACTGTTAAATGTCCAGAGGGTGCTAGCAGAGTTTATTGAAAAAAACATATCCATTTAGAAAAACACACACCATTGTGATCTCTGAAAACTTTTTTTTACCCAAGGTTTTTTCCTTGTTTTTCTGATGTTTTTTGCACTGGTTTCATGATCATATCACCGGGGAGAAAACCACGTGTTTCAACGTCAGCTGAGTGACCGGTATTTAAATGTGGTGTCACCATGATGAACTGCGGTTGAATACAGCCCGAAATTTGTAAATTGTAAAATTTGTTGGTTGCAGCTTGAAACTCATAAACTTATATATATATATCTGATTGGTGGTTTCAAACATGGCTTTTATTTTCCATTTCATTTTAATGGGATGTCATCCCAACCCCATTGACTTTCACCATGATTTTTCAGAGGTGTAGGTCAACCACCAACCAGCATCATGGAAGATCTGTTCTCCCATTTTTGCTTGAAAACATCAGCTCCGTTGGTATCTTCCCATTGGGGGAAACAGCCCAGATCTGCTCCGAGATCCCTGGGATCCGAAAAAGCCCAAAAGGCGGCGCCTTCGAAGTTGAAGAAAGTGCTGGACAGCTGGGAAGAGCTGAGGCTACGACGACCGGAGGAGGGTTTTTGGGGATTTTTTGGTTGGGTTTCCACGGGGATATGATGGCATAGCCTCTGGTTATGACGGTTATGACATAGCCATGGTATATATAGATGGTCCATAGAAATATTGAGAGTTTTTCCCAGAAAGCTCCATTTATTTTGGGGATTTTCCATGGCTATGTTAAATAACCAGATGGTATCACCAACAAATATCCATGGGATATCTAACTTCTAAGTTCCTGGACAAATACCAAAGTTTTTTTTTGGTTTTGGAAGGCTTACTGTCGCCTGAGATTACAGAACCCAATCAGATGTTTCTTATATATTCTTGTATGTTCTTATATATATATATTTATATTTCAATCCTTGAAATCAGGGATAGCGATGGAAAACTCGGACCGAGATGTGGTGGGTCACCTGTCTCCACCGTTGATCCAGGATGAAATCATGGTCTCTTTGTTAAACTCAGAAAGGATCCCTTGTGGCCCGTGTGGCTGGGAACGTGACGAGCTTTTTTTTTGTGATGTTTATTTCTACAGTTGCTGGAAGCATCAGAATTCAAGTCAAGTGTAGGAATATTGATGGTGGATATTCAAGTCACTTATCGGATGCCCTTTTGTAAACCAACAAAACCATGGAACATCACCTTGTTCATAGCATTTCATAGCTACATCATCGAACTAAATGGCCCATGGAACATCACCTGCGATGATAATCCCGGTCATGTGTTATTGTGGACAGTCGGGCCAAGGGTGGACCACTTGTGTATCCAAGACTTAGAATCTAAGAACTGTTTTGGTAATTCAACACATTTCAACACCATGGCCATGGATGTCCTTTCCCAAATACTTGGTTAATGGAGGCGTAACACGCAATGGATCATGTCCAAGCGACCCAAAAGGTCTCCCCATTTAGGACATCGTGCGGCATCAAAAATGTGGGAAACGACACCCATTTATTCACCCGACTTGGCTGTTCACGAGCGCCATGTGGGTATGTCTGAGAGGTCGGGGATACCCCCAGAAGATATCACACGACGGTAAGTTTGAATGGGGACGATGATGATCACACATCAAATTGATTCAATCTGGGGGCGGTTGGCTTATTTTCCGACAAATCCATGTGATTCATCAGAGAATTAATTGGTTAATGTGTCCATTCAACAGCCAGCACTGGCTCTCAAACGTACAGATGTACACACAAAGGATCGCAAAGACACTCACGCATGCACATAACCATTTGCACGCAGACTTACCATCTGGTTATTTCACATAGCCATGGAAAATCACCATTTTATAGCTAGGTAAACCATCTATTTCTATTGGTCATCTATCCCATGGCAAACTGTTAGTCATAACCAGAGGGTAAGTCTGCATTTATCTTTGGCCAAGACTTGATTTTCCCTGGTAACTATCAGACGTTTTGTATTATTTGTAGCCAACGATTCTTGATGATCTCCCACATGAGCCACCGCAGGATTGTTGGTATCTATCGGATAGTTTGTTTGTTCGAAAAATCCTGGTGGACAGATCAAGACAGACATGTTTTCACACGGTCCTCCCTGATATTCCCAGAAGCGAAGGGACAATTTACAGGATTTATTGACCACCATTCCAAATACAATCAAATATAATGATAAACATTAATAAACACATTTATGGTTTCAACCCTATATTTTCGCAAACCAATCCATTGATGTGTGGGTTGACACTCAAACCACTCATCGACAGCTACATTCAAGCCACCCTGACCAGAAGTTGAGACATGCAGCCCATGTGTCAGCGCTGCGCAACGTGGGCGACGCACACACTGCACTTTTTTCGGCACCATGGTGGGCCAGACATGCCTGAAATTTGTGCCATAAACTTCTACGATTGTGAGGGGTTTATACCACTCTATACCACCCATTGAGTCATGGGGGATGGTAAAAACTATTGAGTAAAAAGCACATTGCTGTATCAAAATGGTGGACGATAATGGAGAAGCATTGAATACATATCCCATATCTTTAGATGTCGTGCCCGTTGAATCTGGGGATTTTCCAGTTTTCATTAGTTTTCCAATGTGCTACATGCTGGGGAAGAACCCCGCAGAACAGGATATCAATGATATTTGTTGAAGACTTTGATTTTCAGTGCTGAAATCTTCCTGAAGATCTTGTAAAATGGCTTCAGTTGCATGACCATTCCAGTTTAGTTCTTTTTTAGCGACCACAGTTCCGACCTTTTTGTTGTTAGAATTTTCAGCATTGACGCACTCTTCACAACTTCCCACTTCCTTGGTTCAACCTCGACATGGCTAGCAATCGAAATTCAATTTGTTTCAATGATTTTAGATCATGTTAGATCATGTTAGATCCATTTTCTACTTAGATATTCCCCATGATTTATAGCAGCACCATGTTTTATTTCGTTGGTTAAAACTCCTGTCCCATTTCCACCACGTCACCACGTCCCCGACTTCGGTCCGACCGGAGTTCCTGGGAGTTCCTGGGAGTTCAGCTAAGCAGCTCCGCCGAGGTTCGATGATGTTCTGAATAATATAATTTAGACAATTTGTATAATATTGCTATTTTATATACACACTGTTAAATTGTATTTCTGAATTTATTTATATATATTTATATTATATATAACATGATATGAATCTATATATCCCTTCCTGTTGTATTTTCGGCTCAGTGAATCTAACGACGATTTTGGTGCCGGGCAATGCGTGCTGCAGCCCCGAGCAGAATCCCTCAGGCGTGCGGCGCCTGGGATCAGCGGGGTGTGCTGACCCCAAGATGAGCCATTAAAAATACCCTGGTTAATTGATTGCTATAGTGGATTATACTACCTGGTTTACTGGGGATCATGATAACCCATAGTAGGGAAACCTATCAACCAGTATAATGAGATGGGATAGGGGTATTTTTAATGGCTCAGATGATGAATTGAAAAAAATAACCCCCCAAATATGTAGAAAAGAACCTGGAAACTGGGAAATCATGAGGACATGATCGTTTTCACATTTTGGGCATTGGCAAAGATTGTGAATGTTTGTTTGAGAATGGGGGAGAAGCCCTAATTTGATTTTCTTAAGCAGCTTGAGTTCATCCACACATCCAAGACAAAGTCATCGCCTGGACGCCTGGTGTTTGGGTGTCGATAGTTTCAGAAGGCTTCGACGAGTGAAGTTATTTCCAACGTGTTCAATCCATCAAGAAACTTTCACACCTTCAGTACTCCAGTGCCCACGGAACCGTTGTGAGCTGCCGCCTGTCCCCAGAAATTGGTTGGTCCAGAAAATGATGGATATCTCAAATTCCTTTTCCCACAAGAAAAGTAGCGAGATCAGTTTGTTTGGTTTTGGAAGGACTTCCAACATTTCCAACCCAACCATGAGACGCGACTCCCAGCAGGATTTCAAGGATAACGAGTTTGTCGATGACAATGGGCAGTTCTAAAGGAAAAGGAAAGGCAGGGCAGCCGCTGGCGCTGCTGGTTGATGGCAAGTAGCATGACCCTAAGGGTCACCTCAGATTTTCCCATTGCATCTTACTGCTTGTGTGTTTCATTCCCATTCTGCAAAATGATGTCCGCTTAAAACGACTTACATGATCTTATATATTCTAGTTAGTGGTTCATTTGTTTCCACCCAACACATGGGGATGATGATGATGATGATGATGATGATGATGATGATCAGAGTTGACAACAAACTTTAGTGGCACGGGTTAAAACCACCAAACAGATATGGGCTTCTCTCAAAATCGGGCTATACATGGCTATACCTCTTTTGATCCCGTAATTTTGGAAAATACATGTTCCGTATTGTTCCACAGGCTTCCAATAAGTTTGTCTCATTTTGTCTCTATGTATATATATAATTATGTATATATATAATTATATATATATATAATAAATATATATGTATATATATATATATTCATATTTAATATCTTATCCATATAGTTTCCCAGGTGTTTCTTTATTTCTTCGACATATTTCGCTCTTCGAAGTCCAATTGTGGCGGCTCAGGGTGCGGCCGGCCGAAAAGCCAAGGGCGGGCGTGGAGGCCACAAGAAATCCATTGGGGAGTGTCCTAGCAAGCTTAGCAAGCCATGGTTGATTACCCTCCCAGCATATCTATGGAAAATGTTGGTATACCATGATTTAAATGTTGGTATATACCCTCTGGTAAACATACAAAAAACTATGGAACGATCCACCATTTTTAATCGGAAAAACAACTATGTCTATGGCAATTTTCAATAGTTTTTTGTATGTTTACCAGAGGGTACCAGATGGCAAATCCTGTTGAAAAAACTCGTGTGAACAAAAATCGAAGCTTTTCTGAATCTTTCCGGGTTAACTTCGGCAGATAAATCGAAGTTTGCCGGTTTTTGATAGGGTACTAGTACCCCACAGCAAACCATCAACCCTTGTTAGGGGTTTAACAACTTGTTTTTATGGATTTTCGCTTGAATTCACAAGTTGAGGAATCTAGTGTGATTGTTCAAAAACAAAGTAGCCTTCTATAGGCAGATCCAAATAAGGGAGTGACCAAAAAGATGGGAACGCAAACAACACCAACATAGTATATAGGGACTAGCTATGAGCAGCTTTCTTTTTTGGGACCTAAAAACAATGTAAATCATGCTGGTCATTTTACACCTCATCAGTTCTTTAAATCAGCAAAGAACAGTTTCCGATATGAACATCATCGTGCCGGCCCCAACACAGTTGCTGCCAGATCGTGGGGGTTCAATCCGCACATATCCGCAGACATGGCTGGGTCGAACAAATTCATAGGCCAAAACCCCAATTCCGATGGATTAGAACCTCATGTTCCCTATGAAAATGGCTATAGCTACTATAGCAGTGAGGTCTAAAAATAGACCCTGGGAAGGTTCCTGGGAAGCATTGGACTCGTCGGAAGATGTACCAAGAATCCGATTGGACCGCCCCAACATGAGCGGCCCAAGAATTGGAGATAGGTTTGTCTGAAAATTCTGTGGATGAACAAAATCCATCAAAATCCTGCACCAGTTGGCAACTATTGGTAACTGTGAAACACTGTAAATAATGGGATTTGAATGGGATACATAAACCCTCTAAGTCTACCAACTGGTGCAGGATTTCGCAACCATCCACAGTGGGCTTTTTCGTCTTTTTCCCCATTAGCAGCACGCCATAGCTTGGGGTCATTTTTTCTATTTTCAGACACACAAAAATCGATGGAACGGAGCGCCATCGCGCCTGGCGGCGCCAGGTACACATCCCTGGATCAATTCGCAGATTATTCAAGCCTCAGAGAACAAGGACGTGGGCCACTTGCTACTTGGCCTTTTCGGAAGGAAGATCACGACTGGGAATAGCCGCCCTGTGGAACAGCAGCCCCGGTTTTTGATGCCGCAGGAAGCAGGAAGATTGGTTTCCTATTCATCACCATGTAGGTGTTGCTCACCCCAAAGATTCCTGTGACCCCTGATGTCTGATCAAAAGTCCTAGCATTCTTGAAGGATTCCTTCAAGGGGGTTTCCAGGATCAAGAACCGGTGGCATTTTTGAACAACCGGTGGCATCATGGCATAGCATCCACAAGTCCTGGAAGTAGAAACTCCACCAATTCGTTCGCGTTCGGGTTAGTACATGTGGCTCCAAGCACCCAAGCACCATGGGACACCCTTGGCATCTCAGGATGCATGTGATCATGCAGCATTTGTCCCGGTCTCAGGTTACTCAACATGACAGTCATTCGTGGGTCCATGGGTAACAGAATGGAGCTGAACATGTTTGAAGCATAAGGATCCATAAGGTAGAGGCCCATCATCGCATGGCAGCCAAATTTTGCAAACAGATCTTGGCAACTGGGAGGTCTTTTCGGTCGTCCCCTGCTGTTCTTGGCTCCACAGTCACTGAGAAGAGATGGAAGTGGTCAGCTGTTCCACTGATGGCATGGGATTCTGGATTGTTGGCCAACAATGGTGGAGTCTACTGAGTCTACTGGTATTACATGGTATTACTGGTGATTATTTGGGATTCTACTCGTCCCTGAGTTAGGGCTTCAAAGCCCTGGGATTCGCGACGGACTGTCGACGCCATGGTGCTGCGGCGTTGCGACGACCAGTGATGCGCTTGAGATTTGTTACCACCAACCAGGGCAAACTGGACTTTTTGCGCAGCTTGGTACTGAGACGTCGTGAGGGAAGCGCCGGTTCCGGCTTTCCTGCAACATGTTTTGAAGACGTGAACGGCAAATAATGGAGTTGAAGAAATGGTGATAGGTCAACACTATCATCAGATCATCATGAGAGGATGAAATCCAAAACCGCCAGAGGGGAAACTATTGTCGATTCTGGTTTCTTGCGTTGGTTTACCCTGTACTAGAGTGTACTGTTCTCTTGCTTTATTTGCTTATATTTGCTTACTCGACATCAATCCAATCCATACATACATATATAATCATATATATATATATCCATTTATATATTCCCATCGACCATCAATTAAAAAACACTGGTCGATGATGTTCCAGAGATCATACATGTGATATTATTCTCTGATCTTCTATATGAAATCCTCGTGCGGTCTGGCACTCTAAATTCATCTAAACTCATCTAAGTCTGGTTGGTGGTTTCAAACATGGCTGGATTATTTTCCATTTCATTTTAATGGGATGTCATCCCAACCCCATTGACGAACTCACTTCATCATTTTTCAAGATGGTTAAAACGCACCACCAACTAGATTATTAACCATCATTATTTTTTATAACCATGAATATTAACAGTATATATCAATAATGATCATATATATATATATATATATTGTACCATGGTTTTATTAACTAGATTATTAACCATCAGTATATAACCATCATAATATTAACCATTATTAACAGTATATATCAACCACAATGGACTTTCTGTGCCTAAGCTGACTGGCAGGAGCAGCTCCTGGCATCCGTTCGCGGAAAAACCGATGCGCCACCGAGGCATCGTCTTGGAACCCGCGGCCAGGGGCGTGGTGGACGACATCGAGATGTGTCCGTTGGAGCTCACGGAGGTGGGACATGGGAAAATGCTGGGGAAATCACTGACTCGAAATGGGAAAATGATAGGGACATGGGAAACATCAGGGAAAATGGTGGAAAAATCACGAATTCTATAGATTTCACTGACAAGAATAGGGAAGCACTTGAGTTGGAAGTGGGAAAATCGAACTTCGAAATATTTGGGGAAGACTGACATGAACAGAAACTAAAGCTTGAAGTCTATATTATATATTAGATCGAAGAAATATTTGGGGAGACCACTTCTTGGGCTGTTGCCTCAGCAGTTGAGATGGTCCCCAGCCATTTGGGGACTGAAGAAATGAAGAGAAGCTAAAGATCGAATTTCTATTTGCTCGGGCTTGATCATGGACCCAGACAAGGTCATTTGATGAAAAGTATTGAAAAGTCATGTGATGATATTTACCCTATTTACCCAACAATTTTCTCTAGTTCAGATGTGCAAAGATTTGATTGTTCATTGGATGCCCATTCTTTTGGTCATGATCTCCGCCTGAGAAACCTGAAAGTCGTATGCGCCTCACAGTGATGGGCCCATCAAGTCAGATTCTCAGCATCTTGGAGGCTCAAAACTCCTATTTTCTGGGTGGTTTCAAACATGGCTTTTATTTTCCATTTCATTTTAATGGGATGTCATCCCAACCCCATTGACGAACTCACTCCATCATTTTTCAAGATGGTTATTGCACCACCAACCAGCCAAGTGGTTTCAAGCCCATTTTGCTTGCTCACATCCGAGTCTTGGAGTTATGTAAAGCACCATTTTGGTTGATGAAATCACCAAACTCTGGCTAGTTCAATCCGCATCAAACTGGCTTTTTTCCCATGGTGAAATCATCCATATTTCTGGTGAAATCTCATCTTTGTTGGTGAAATCAGTGAAATCCATGGTGATTTCACCGCTGTTTTGGTTGAAATCCACTCCTCCATTTTTTCGTCGACGACATCGACATCGCCTTTGATCACCTCCGGAGATCAGGTGCAAGCTGACAGCTTCGCGGAGATTTGTCGTCAGAAGACGATGGAGGCGTATCGAAGGCGGTGGCAAGTCCTGGGAAGGTGACGTCTGGGTCTGTCATGGTCTGTCTGAAAATGGGCTATACCATGATATACCTATAAGATTACCATCTGGTTATTTAACATAGCCATGGAAAATCATGGGAAATCACCATTTTTAATAGGTAAACCATCTATAAATGGGTCATTTTCCATGGCTATGTTAAATAACCAGAGGGTATATAAAATTGCAATTTCATAGGGAAAACTTATGATTCAACCATGGATTTAGAGGTAGCCTATTTCCAGACAAACCCATATATACCAGCCATGAAATGATGAGATTTAAATGGTCTTAATGAGTATAGTAACCCCCAAAAATATGAAACAATGTTTCCGGGATGGTGTATATATATATATATATATATATATCTGGGGAAATTATAACGACCTCACTGCGACCGAGCCCTGGAACTATGGTTAATAAGGGAAATCATCCCCAAATGGCCTTAATTCAGGTTTGTGAAATATTATAATTTACCCAGATATAGAGACATAGATGATGTTTTGACCATATTTTTCAGATCTACACGAGACATAGGGATACTGATAGAACTTTGTATTTAAGCAGTAGCGATTTGTTCATTGATAGAACCAGATCTTTCAATTGTGAGTACAGTTTCTAACCCAGATTGATTTCAATGTAATCCAGATCTTTATGGCTGAATGAATATGAATGAATCATTGACTCAACAGCTGAGTAGGCCACAATTTTGAAGGAACTAGGGCTTCCACATTCAATAAACCCTTAGATTCGGGACCCTACACCATATTTTTGGGGTATATCGCCTTACTTAGCCCTAAAAAATAGGCCTTATGTATGCTAAGTACCTCCAATAAATCGGTATCTGAGTCATGGCCATATAGATCTAATAGGACATTTATTGAGTGATACCATCGATGATTTGGATGGACATGCAGAACCAGAAGCTGCAAAAAGCAGATGACCAAGGCCCATCCCAATGGCGATTTTTTTGCTGGTTCAGATCCATTTTCTTCGTAAACATCAACGACTTGGTGCCGCAAGCCACTTTTATCCCACTTAGATCCCAGTTAGATCCCAATTAGATCCCAATCAGATCCCAATCATTTCCCCATTTTGCTTATTCATCCTCAGATTCACATGCTTCGTCGCAGCGGAGGCTTGGTGGCAACGTCGTGGTCCAGGAGTCTTGGAGGATCCGCTTTTTTGAAGGGGAAGATGCACCAAATCGCTGTCACTATAAGGAACATTTTAACAGTTGGGACTAAGATGGGGAATTAACTATAAGAAATCGGGCATTAATGGAGATTATGATGATTATGCACCATTTCATAAGGTATTGGCTATGAACAATTGGGATTTCACCATCAATAGTAAGGAATTTGTAAAGATTTAAGAAATGAATCATGATGAATCTTGAGACTATTCTCCAGTGAACAGCTCGGGAGCTGTGTTCCGAGCTAAGGGTATTCAAAAAAAACCTATTTTGCATGGGCAGCTAGTTTTGGAGCTAAGACTTTCTTTTATACATTATATATAATACATTATAATACTATATAACATAATTGTTGGATGATATTAAGCATTATTGGCTGTGTTTCCCCCTTTTAAGAAGTTGGCTGTGTTTCCCTTCACCCGCAGTCCAACAATCTAATGATTATCATAATGGGATGATATTGTATTATCACACAAATAGTTAAACAGTTCATCATTATAACCAGTGCTTATTGGATATCGGCAATGGGATCAAATTAGATCAAAATTTCATAGTGATAGAGCAGTGTCAAAAAGCAATTGGATGCCATTGGTTTATGTATTTATATATAAGTTATATTGGGGTTCTACTAACCTATTGAACAGGAATCACTACAATCCATTGTTGGAACAGCTATCAACAAACCAGACCCGAACCAGTTCGCAGCCAGGTGTTGACGCGGCTAAAAAGAGGTGGGGTGTTAACCATCAAATCATCATATACCCTCTGGTAATTTAGCATGGCCATTCATAGTTGATTTACCCATTAAAAATGGTGATTTTCCATAGCTATGTCTGTTAGTTTACTAGAGGGTAAGCTATATCGTATCAACAGTAGGGATTATCATGGGTTTTAATGGGATAATGATGGGATAATATAGGATTTTTCACATTGTTTAGTAGCTGGATAAGAAACCATGGAAATGACGGAGGATATCTGATATCTCATAAAAGTCGTCATCATCACCAAGCAGTGTTTTAGTAACAGGGTGATACAATTCCCATATATATATATAGATAGACACAACCAACCATTTTGAGAATATAAGCCGACCATCATTCAACTTGGGAATAAGCCAACCATTTTACACGGATCATCGACACACACATATCCAACAATCCCGGGATACTTCATCAGGAATCGTAACCAGATTATAAGCCATAGAAATGACCGGGGATATCCCATGTTTTTTTTTAAATACGAATACCCTTTGGGAGTCAAAGATGGCAATTTAAGAATGTTAAACATCCACTACATATTATATATTTATGTTTATGGTTGATACCCCCATTAAAACAGTTTAAGAGGAATTCTGGGGATTTCCCATTGCCGCGTTTGATTACTGGAGGATAAGCACTTACTAGCTTCCGTTGTAGACTTGGGTGACTTGTCAATCCGGATTTAACGCTTGTTACTGACTGGGTTATTTTGAACAAGTGGCACATGCTGAGCGAATATCCAATTATTCACCATTCAAAAACATCAAGGATGAAGTATTACCCTCTGGTAATTTAACGTAGCTATTGAAAATGGCCATTAATAGTGGATTTTCCCATTAAAAATGGTGATTTTCCATAGCTATGTTAGTTTACCAGAGGGTATTGTATCCACAAAGTGCACTGGCCCGATCATATTTCGCTGGAAACCCGGGGAACCCGTGAACGAATCATTAAAAGGGGTCCTGGATAGGTAGAACTGAATACTAGGATTTTGTACTATTGATATAGATGACTTTCGCATTGAACTCATGGTTTAATCAACCAAAAAAGGATTAAACCAACTAGAATGAAGATACTAAGTGGTATAGCATGCTATATAGAATCGTTCTACTCCCTAAATGTGATGAGTCACTACTTGGAGGATCATCTTACTTAGTAAGTGGTTAGTAACTGGGCTTAGTCCACCCATTTATAAATGAGTCCACTTAAACAGAGGTGTCCCCCTACCACTTTCCAGGACACTTTGTTTATGGATTTGTGTGGTTAAAAATCATACTTTAACTTTAAATAAGTATTATATCAAATCACATTTTAAACTCAACACATACTTTGTATTACATACTGTAATCCATTCAACCCTTGTGATTGTGAACATGTTGTTTCTTCTGTGGCCTTTTGGTGGGCTTACAGCATTCAATTGATCGTCAGCCTCTGGATTGAGGCAAGGCATTCATTGGGAGTGGCATTGGGCAGATCTTGAAACGATTTTCAAAAGCAATGTAGTAATATGTCATGATATAAAATATTGCATGTTTTGTTTCATGCCACCCCGTTTATTGATTGCTGTATGCCATGACGCAACATGAATTCACCCCCCTGTTGTGCTGTAAGAGCACACCCCCAGGTAAAAGAGTGCTGTAAGAGCACAGGTAGGACCCCAAGTGCTGTAAGAGCACAGGCAGGGCCCCATAATACTGCATTGGTGAATCAGTGAATCACCGTGCAGTGCTGTAAGAGCAACAGTGCTGTGAGAGCACACCCACACCCAGTGCTGTCAGTGCTTTCCCCCAGTGCTGTGAGAGCACAATGCTGTGAGAGCACAATGCTGTCAGAGCACAATCAAGTTCTATGAAACTCCACACCGTACCCCCCCCCACCCACACACACACAGACACACACAGACACACACAGACACACACAGACACACACAGACACACACAGACACGACACAGACACACACAGACACACACAGACACACACAGACACACACAGACACACACAGACACACACAGACACACACAGACACACACAGACACACACAGACACACAGAGACACACAGACACACAACAGACACACAACAGACACACAACAGACACACAACAGACACACAACATGGGAACACACACAGGGACACAAAAGGAAACAACACGGACACACACGACGGACACCACACGGGACCAACAGCACGGACACAACCACGGACACAAAACAGGGCACAACCCAAAATATACACACGGACACACCACACACGGACACACACACGCGGACACACAACCCGGAACCACACGGACACACACACGGACACACACACGGACGACCACACGGACACCACACACGGACACACACACGGACACACACACACGGACACACGGACACACGGACACACGGACACACGGACACACACACGGACACACACACGGACACACACACGGACACACACACGGACACACACACTTGCGAAGTCATGAAAGACGGTCTCTTTTCATGAATGCAAAGTCTGATTACCTCATGGTAGATTGAAGGCATCACTCGGCCATACCGAGTTAAAAAAGGCCAAGCTTATCCGTTGACATTTGAATGTCAGGTTGTTTAAAAGAGAAACCAATACGGCTCAATCAAAAGTGATCATGAAATGACTGAATGACGGCATGCAGGTTCTTGGGTTAGCCTGATCCCATAAAGTACTAACAGATACGAATATGACCACCAGCTATGACCCCAACATATTGGGTATGTCATCCAGGTGCATCATGCAGGTACGTTTTCACAACCTAAGGTGAGCGTCTTCATTGGCACAAGACTCACCAAAGGTCCTTGTGCCCCCTGCTGTGAATTAAGGTGCAATGGTATCCATAATTTATGGAAGAAAGCAGTTTTAAAAAAAAACTAGTTGGTTGAAATCAGCCGCAAAAAGTGAGGAACTCTTCGGTACAGAGCTTGACACACACAAAAAGGCACGTAGCCGGGCTTGTATTCCTTTAAAGGCGAGAATGGAAGACATCATCAAGAGATTTGTGAAAAAAAACGCAGAGGAACATTTGCAACCTCATCAGCGTGTCAGTAAATATTTTTTTTGCCACAGCCAAAAGGTTAGGTATGCTTGAGCTGCCTTCTGTACAGGACGCGTTGGCAGTCTGTTTTGGAGAACCCTTTCTGTACATACAGCTGAATGAGTTGGTTGAGATCATCACGGACAAATTCTTTGGGAAACGTGTATCTGCGAATTAAGGTTGCACGGGACTTTAGTCCGGACAAGCGGAGACGCATGCTGCCAGCAGAATGGAGATGACGAATTTCCCATAGTGGAGGTACTTGGTACCTTACGGTTCGTTGCACTACGTCAATGGTGAACCCAAGGAGTGTACCATCTTGGACGGTTTCCAACTCCACCGGCGCTTGATAAAAGAAACAATCGGAAAGCACTCGCATGGGCAGTGCGGAGCGAAAACGGTGGTCAAACAAAATGAATCTGTTGTCCACATATCTTGTGAACAGAAGCCTTTCTGTACATATAACCGAGATAGTGCGTGCAACGAACTCTGTGCTTGACAGGACGGAAATGAATATTTACGAATTATACCGGCGGACTGGAACTTAGAACCTGATTTTGGAAATTTGCCATACCCCGAAAAAGTCACCGGAACACACCGGTCAGATTTGGGTAAAATTGATAAAATTTATAATATTTTTACGTTTTGCGAAACTGTTCACCGTAATCAGAACTTAGAACCACTACCAAAAATGGCTCGCCGAGAGCCAAAAATGACTACCCTCTCGCAGTTTTTTACCCGAAAAGTAACCGGAAAACTAGCTAAGTAATATGATGTGTTGTTTGATGGATTGAACGAAAGATTCTACCTAAAATCATCATAAATGGGTGGTACATGTCACTGTATAAAGTATCCCCGAATGATAGGTTTATTCTTGGGTTTGCCATGGTTTGCTACATGAATGTGCTTGTTTGTTGTCAGAAAGCGTTGCCAAACTCGCAACCGCCCCTTGCCATTTCTATTTGCACAGTCAGAAAGGTGGATGAAGGCATGACAAGGTCAAACATGCGTGCAAATTGCAGACAGCAATTGCAAGGGTTAGGTCTGATTCAGAATTTCTTGTTTGGTCCCGCTTTTTTTGGACCGTTCAACTGCATTTCAACAAATTCAGGGGCGTATCCAGAGCCATGGCAGCACTTGAAAAAGTGCCACAATTCCTTGAAAAGGCGTTGCTAAAGGGCGTCCCGAAAGGGAAGGGGAAGCCCAAAGCCCCTCCTCCTGCTTCCGACGAGCCCGTGGAGGGGGAGGGGAAAAGTGACGACGAACCACCGCAGCCATCGTCTTCAACCATCAAAAGTTTTCCCGCCCATGGTAGTGAGAAGCTTCTTGAATGAACGCTCACAGTTTGTTTTGAGATGTTTTGAGAGACGCCCCCCTTGGGTTTGACATTGTGATTTCCGGTCTGTATTTGCGGTTGTTGCTGCGATTTTGTCCGGTTTGACAAAGGTCGATCGAAGCAGCCAAACTGCCCCCTGACATCAAAATGTACCAACGCTGGAAGCTTGTCGAAAGAGGGCACGATCGGGTTGGAACCCTGCTGGAATCATTTTAACATATTATCAGCTGTGGTGGTAACAAGTTTTTGCTATGGAATATATATTATATATATATATTTTATATAATTCCAATAAGTTAGTAGTAGATGTGCTAGCGATATAGCTGGCCAGGGGAGAAAAAAAGAAGTCGATTTTTTCTTGCAATTTCAAATTGACTCCTCCATTCAAAAATGCACTTTTGTGGCTCAATCGGGCCAGGGGGCCATTTGGTGATGATTTTCTTTAAAAAACATGAAGACAGGCCAACAACACACACACACGTATATACCCAAATTTTATCAATTTTACTGCGAGAGGGTAGTCATTTTTGGCTCTCGGCGAGCCATTTTTGGTAGTGGTTCTAAGTTCTGATTACGGTGAACAGTTTCGCAAAACGTAAAAAATATTATAAATTTTATCAATTTTACCCAAATCTGACCGGTTAGTTCCGGTGACTTTTTCGGGGTATGGCAAATTTCCAAAATCAGGTTCTAAGGTCCAGTCCGCCGGTATATATGATATGCATATATATATATGCATGCATATACAAGTGTGAATGGCCGTCGCCAGAGCCGATGTGGGCATTCTAAGATGATCATACGGGAAACCTCTTTCAATCCTGTTTTCAAATGTTTTCAACACCGGAGGGACCCTCTGCCTTTGAGTGAGGTGCATACAACATCATGCCCCTAGCCTTCCGAAGATTATCTGAACGATGATGATCGATAGCAAAACTGTTTTTTGTTCATACAACATTGGTTTGTACATGTAGACGTATATAGTGTGTATATACATATGGTTCGGAGAGGGCATTCTAAGTTACACCGTTTGATCTAAGGTGCACAGTGAAGATTGGCACTTTATCCCGCAAGTTCCAAGCTTCTGATTACTCCACCCTCGAGACCGCCAAACTGGCAGCAATCGCTTTCCGCAAGGGTGTGGAAAGTTTGCGGCTTCAGTTGGAAAGTCAGAAGGGAAAGGACACGAATCCATGGTTTTCGCCTGTTGGCATATACATGGATGGAAACATGTCGTAAAACAACGGAACTGTTTGTGCCCCGGGTGCCTAGACAGCTCAGTGTGGCAGGTTCTAAGTTAGAGGAAAATGAAAACAGTTTTATTCTACATGCGTTTGTTCATGTGGACCTACCCCTGCCAGGACCGAGAATCGTGGATGGAGGAAAAGAAGTTGACTTTGAAGGGAAAGACCGTTGCAGACAAAGTGAAAGCATTGCACAGTGTTTGCATAGAAGGACGGGTAGGTGTCTCGCAAAAGATGTCGTTTTTGTATTGTATTTATATATATATATACAGTATGTACAGGTGAGAAAGCACAAGCGGGATCCACGGGGGTCTGCATCGTCCATTTTGTTTCTGGGGTTTGTGTCTCTCTCTCTCTCTCTCGCTCTCTCCTTCTCTTTCCCCCAAGGTTGCTTGGAGCAGAAAATATTGGACAGCGTTGTTCTTTTTGAAGGAGCGTCCATGCAATGGGATTCGGAGAGTGAACACCAGAAAGTTATAGTGGGCAAATTTGAAGATTCAGCGGGCGTGTCTATTCAGAAGTTCCCCACAGTGGCAGACTGTTTGAAATGGTTTGTCCAGATTCAAGCCAAGAAGCAGAAGCAAAATGATCCAGTTCCCTGACTGCAGATGTGCAGTATTTATATTTCATTTGTTTATATACATGTATACATATATATATAAATATAATTTCATTGAAATTGTGGGCATTCTAAGTTCTAGCCATCGTGAATCAAACAAAGAGCTATGGCTTTTCGTCCATATTGATATACAATGCATTTGTACATGTTATATTTTCATACACGCCGAGTTCCTGCAGGGTGTGTGTATATATATATAGTTATACACACATATATATATGTCGGTTCTTGCGCGCAAATTTCAGGTATTGATGCAGGCAATCAGCCTTGCTGACAAGTCCGGTACGAATGACATCTCGACACTTCTGCCCAAAGATGGTCCCAGTTCCAGTGATTTAGCCTCTTTGGACAACATTCTTGGCAGATACTTGTCGCCTGATATTCCACCGACTGCCCCGTTGCGCCAGACCTCTATCTCTGCAGTGAAAAGTGCAGTAACAACCTTCCAAACTTGGGCCATGAGAACTCCAGGTTTGGTGGGGGTGTTGTTTGGCCAGCAAGGGAAATCCAAAGCCTGGAAAGGTTTGCGCATTCTTGTGGCACCTTCCTTTCAAGCCATTCTTGAGGATCACAGAACTGCAGAGATGTGTGAGCAGGACCAAGTACGGCCTGTTGGGGTGATACAAGTTGGAAGCGCAGCAGCCAACGAAGCCTCAAGAGAAATTGTCCGCACACAATGCCAAGCATTCATTGATGAGAAACTCAAAGTTTCCCTGTGCATCTATGCCACTTGCAACCGATTATGCACATATATATATATATATGTTTTCATTTTGTTTCAAAAGCATTGTTTTTTGGAAGGGTTGGCAGGGCATTTGCAGAGAAACTTTCGGAAGGGTTTTTTCCTTGGCAGGGAGACATTCTAAGTTGCTGCTTAAAATCCGTTCAACCATGAGGTGCATCCGCATGATCCTGGAAGTTTTGCCTTCAAGGAATTTGGCGGGGAGGAGTTTGTTTGCGTTGAACCTGTCTGGGGGCACGCCACCATGAAGGGCTTGGCCAATGTGTGTATGGTGGAACATTTGTTCCAGTCAAACAGGGAGGCCCTTTACCGACAAGTGTGCAAAGTTGTCCTTAAAGAAGCTTGCAAGATCTACGATACAAGCCCGTCAGGGAATACGCAGAAGTTTCCGTTCGAAAAGGTAGGCATACCTGGGGATGGACGCTGTGGATGGCGTGCAATCTTGGCTGCTCAGAACTTGAAGGGTTTCCTGGCAATCCCAAGGACTGCCACACATGATGTGAGGGTTTAACTTAGAAAGATGTTTTTGAATCTTTTCATATTGCGCTCATTTCTTCATGAGAAAAGGTTCGTAGGTTGGGGTTCGATTTGCAGTCTTCTTGCAGGAACAAAGCTTTCTACCCAGTCAACCATGTCCAGAATCAGATTGAAATTGAAGAATCGAAGGAGCTCTGCGAAGCTGTTTGATTCTTTGTCCTCTACTTTATCATGCATTTTCTGGCGCCAATTTCCATTAATTCAGCATTCGTAGATTTGGAAGCATTGACGCACCCACAGACACACAAATCCTATTATTGAATGATTTTGTGCACAAGAAGTATGATCCAAATTGATGTGTCATTCTAAGTTGCTGGTTTGCAAACTGCAAGGTGGGTTGACTCGGGAGAGGTTCCCAAAGTTGGAGAAGCGCATCAACAATGTCCTCGAACAGGGTATGTTCTCAATTGCGGATCTCGCATGGATTGCCCCATGCCTGGAAACAACCATTAGAGTCACAATGATGGATTCGACACACGAACAGATCATCAAGCAGGGCATGGAGATCGAGAAGGATTCAATTTTTGGACCGGGTGAAGTGGCTGTTCATTTGTTGTTCTCTTGGGTGACGAATGGCTCTGGACGGTTGGTAGGCCACTTTGACCTTCTACAACCTAGTATGCGAACTTTGTTTGCCACGATGCTACCACCAGATGCTACTTGGCCCACAAATATTGTTTTTGTTGCATATGCGTGCGGCTGCATAAGCAACGGTTGTTTTTGGGCCAATGGTGGATGATAAAGTTACAAAAAGTGTGCACGTACAACGTACATGTCCTTTGGTCCACTTTCTAAGGTACTTGTTCCAAGAAGCTCTCTTCAGAGGGCGGAATTTGCTCGCTTCCAGGTGGACCAGGCGGGCCCGCAGTATGGAAACTTGCTGTGCGGGTTCGAACTTAGAACCACGTAAAATAATAACTATATAATGGTAGACACATGCACATGCATACATACATTCATGCGAGCATGCATAAATACATCCAGTACATGCATGCACACGTACACACACAAGTGTACCGTCATGCAGATTTGCTCCACATACAGTAGTGAATTGTCTGTACGAGTTTTCTTGAACACCTACGATGCACAATGCTTATGAAGCCGTCCAATGAGTGTGTGTGTGTGTTTGGTCGCAGACCCCCAAGCAGGTATATCACGGGATCAAAGACCAAAAGATGAATATATATATATGGTGAAAAAAACATACATGGCCATATATGGCCTTCATGTGCATGTTTTCGTTTGCCTCTTCCAACATCCTTTCGCTTGTCTCTGCCACGTCTTGGCCAGGAGACATCGGATGTTGCGGAAATTGATAATCCAGGGGCGGAGAAGGCAGGGAAAGTTCTCTTAGTTTTTTTTCCTGTGGTTTTCTTGGAAAATGCATTTTTGCAAGTATGCGCATAGGTGTGGGCAGTGGGCACATATGCAGGAAACACAGGAAGTTACCGTTATTTTTGATTTCTGGCCATGGAACTTAGAATGCGGTTGGAATGCGGTTGGAATGCGGTGTTTGCCTGCCTTTTGTCTAAATCGCGCATGTTTTCCTCATCTGAAGCGCAACTTTGTCCTTTTTTAGATACTATATATGTATATATCTGTATATATCATTATATATATTTGGTATTTGTGGGATCCAAAGTAGGTATGTATACTTTGTCACGGGTGGCTTTCCCTTTCATGCAGTGGAATTTGCGAAGGTAGTGGTAGACCTGGAAGTAAGTAAAACATAGAACACATGGAAGCCCAAAAAGCATCAAAAGGCGGTTTTTGTATTTCCTTCTGTCCAGATATCGGGGACATGTCTACCACCCTTTTGTGCCAGGAGCCATTGGATTCCGCGGACACAGAGAAGGGGCCAGAGAAGGCAGAGGCCAGGGTTTCCATGGTTTTCCACCTTTTTTCCATGGAATTGTTGGAACATGTTTGAAGCATGTATTTGCCAAGGAGAAAGAAAAAGTGTGTGGACTGTGGACATGCGCATGTGGAGCCAACCCCGGGATTTTGATTCATACACATAAAACCTACCACGTATGTGCACATACCGAGGAAATACAAGGCATGATCATGTTTGCCATGTGCCTTTTGTTCAGTTGGTGTGCTCGGCCAGGAAGATTGCAATGGGGATCCAACAAACCAGCCAGCGAAGGCCAAATATCCATCAAGGGTCGCTGGTTTCAGCCTAGATTTGCTTCATTTTGCTCTTAAAACTATGGACGTGCGCCTGGAAGCAAATCAGAAGCAAAAATTGTTTCCCTTTACGCAATTAAATTGACACCACAGTCGCAGACCCCCAAGTAGGTATATTACAATATATAAATATATATATATATATGTATTTGCTAATCAAAGAAACATAAATGGCCTTCATATGCATGTTTTCGTTTGCCAATTCCAACATCCTTTCGCTTGTCTCTGCCACGTCTTGGCCAGGAGACATCGGATGTTGCGGAAATTGAGAATCCAGGGGCGGAGAAGGCAGGGAAAGTTCTCTTAGTTTTTTTTCCTGGTGTTTTCTTGGAAAATGCATTTTTCCAAGTACGTACTTGTCAAGGAGAAACCCGAACAGGCTATGCACATAGGTGTGGGCAGTGGGCACATATGCAGCAAACACAAGAAGTTATCGCTATTTTTGATTTCTGGCCATGGAACTTAGAATGCGGTTGGAATGCGGTGTTTAGCTGCCTTTTGTCTAAATCGCGCATGTTTTCCTCATCTGAAGCGCAACTTTGTCCTTTTTCTTGATATTATATATATATATATTTTTTTTTGATTTATTTATATATATATATATTTAAATGTTACAGATCACTATATTTGGTATTTGTGGGATCCAAAGTAGGTATGTATACTTTGTCACGGACTGCTTTCCCCTTCGAGCTGTGGAATTTGCGAAGGTAGTGGTAGACCTGGAAGTAAGTAAAACATAGAACACATGGAAGCCCAAAAAGCATCAAAAGGCGGTTTTTGTATTTCCTTCTGTCCAGATATCGGGGACATGTCTACCACCCTTTTGTGCCAGGAGCCATTGGATTCCGCGGACACAGAGAAGGGGCCAGAGAAGGCAGAGGCCAGGGTTTCCATGGTTTTCCATCTTTTTTCCATGGAATTGTTGGAACATGTTTGAAGCATGTATTTGTCAAGGAGAAAAAAAAAGTGTGTGGACTGTGGACATGCGCATGTGGAGCCAACCCCGGGATTTTGATTCATACACATAAAACCTACCACGTATGTGCACATATCGAGGAAATACAAGGCATTATCATTAGTTTGGATTTCTGGGCATGTAACTTAGAATGTGGCATTATGACACCTGAAAAAGCGCAGAAGTGCCTTTTGTTCAGTTGGTGTGCTCGGCCAGGAAGATTGCAATGGGGATCCAACAAACCAGCCGGCGAAGGCCAAATATCCATCAAGGGTCGCTGGTTTCAGCCTAGATTTGCTTCATTTTGCTCTTAAAACTATGGACGTGCGCCTGGAAGCAAATCAGAAGCAAAAATTGTTTCCCTTTACGCAATTAAATTGACACAGTCGCAGACCCCCAAGTAGGTATATCACGGGATCAAAGAACAAAAGATATATAAATATTACTTATATATGTATATATGTATAAATATTACTTATATATGTATATATGTATAAATATTACTTATATATGTATCCTCCAACATCCTTTCGCTTGTCTTTGCCATGTCTTGGCCAGGAGACATCGGATGTTGCGGAAAATGAGAATCCAGGGGCAGAGAAGGCAGGGAAAGTTTTCTTAGTTTTTTTTGTGGTTTTCTTGGAAAATGCATTTTTCCAAGTACGTACTTGTCAAGAAGAAACCCAAACAGGCTATGCACATAGGTGTGGGCAGTGGGCACATATGCAGCAAACACAAGAAGTTATCGTTATTTTTGGTTTCTGGCCATGGAACTTAGAATGCGGTTGGAATGCGGTGTTTACCTTCCTTTTGTCTAAATCGCGCATGTTTTCCTCATCTGAAGCACAACTTTGTCATTTTTAGATACTATATACGTGTATATATATATATATAAATATATATATATATATCTGTATATATCACTATATTTGGTATTTGTGGGATCCAAAGTAGGTATGTATACTTTGTCACGGGTTGCTTTCACATTCATGCAGTGGAATTTGCGAGGGTAGTGGTAGACCTGGAAGTAAGTAGAACATAGAACACGTGGAAGCCCAAAAAGCATCAAAAAGCGGTTTTTGTATTTCCTTCTGTCCAGATATCGGGGACATGTCTACCACCCTTTTGTGCCAGGAGCCATTGGATTCCGCGGACACAGAGAAGGGGCCAGAGAAGGCAGAGGCCAGGGTTTCCATGGTTTTCCACCTTTTTTCCAATTGTTTGAACATATTTGAAGCATGTATTTGTCAAGGAGAAAAAAAGTGTGTGGACTGTGGACATGCGCATGTGGAGCCAACCCCGGGATTTTGATTCATGCACATAAAACCTACCACGTATGTGCACATATCGAGGAAATACAAGGCATTATCATTAGTTTGGATTTCTGGGCATGGAACTTAGAATGTGGCATTATGACACTTGAAAAAGCGCAGAAGTGCCTTTTGTTCAGTTGGTGTGCTCGGCCAGGAAGATTGCAATGGGGATCCAACAAACCAGCCAGCGAAGGCCAAATATCCATCAAGGGTCGCTGGTTTCAGCCTAGATTTGCTTCATTTTGCTCTTAAAACTATGGACGTGCGCCTGGAAGCAAATCAGAAGCAAAAATTGTTTCCCTTTACGCAATTAAATTGACACAGTCGCAGACCCCCAAGTAGGTATATCACGGGATCAAAGAACAAAAGATATATAAATATTACTTATATATGTATATATGTATAAATATTACTTATATATGTATCCTCCAACATCCTTTCGCTTGTCTTTGCCATGTCTTGGCCAGGAGACATCGGATGTTGCGGAAAATGAGAATCCAGGGGCAGAGAAGGCAGGGAAAGTTCTCTTAGTTTTTTTTTTGTGGTTTTCTTGGAAAATGCATTTTTCCAAGTACGTACTTGTCAAGAAGAAACCCAAACAGGCTATGCACATAGGTGTGGGCAGTGGGCACATATGCAGCAAACACAAGAAGTTATCGTTATTTTTGGTTTCTGGCCATGGAACTTAGAATGCAGTTGGAATGCGGTGTTTAGCTGCCTTTTGTCTAAATCGCACATGTTTTCCTCATCTGAAGCGCAACTTTGTCCTTTTTCTTGATATTATATGTGTGTATACAGCATTTTTATTTTTATATTTATATCACTACATATCACTATATATATATATATATTTGGTATTTGTGGGATCCAAAGTAGGTATGTATACTTTGTCATGGACTGCTTTCCCCTTCGAGCTGTGGAATTTGCGAAGGTAGTGGTAGACCTTGAAGTGAGTAAAACATAGAACGCATGGAAGCCCAAAAAGCACCAAAAAACGGTTTTTGCATTTCCTTCTGTCCAGATATCGGGGACATGTCTACTACCCTTTTGTGCCAGGAGCCATTGGATTCCGCGGACACAGAGAAGGGGCCAGAGAAGGCAGAGGCCAGGGTTTCCATGGTTTTCCACCTTTTTCCATGGAATTGTTTGAACATGTTTGAAGCATGTATTTGTCAAGGAGAAAGAAAAAGTGTGTGGACTGTGGACATGCGCATGTGGAGCCAACCCCGGGATTTTGATTCATGCACATAAAACTTACCACGTATGTGCACATATCGAGGAAATACAAGGCATTATCATTAGTTTGGATTTCTGGGCATGGAACTTAGAATGTGGCATTATGACACCTGAAAAAGCGCAGAAGTGCCTTTTGTTTAGTTGGTGTGCTCGGCCAGGAAGAATGCAATGGGGATCCACCAAATGCTGCCATTTTCTCTGGTTCGAGTGGTGATCCGCCAGACCCTTTTTTTGCCATCATGGATTGGGCAGCTTTCCATTCAATCGAACTGCTGAAAGTCACGGTGCGTGACATGCGAGCCCAAGCTCCCATGATCAGGGTGCCGGTTCTTCTGTCTTTGCTGCAGAGCGCAGCCACTGCTTTGACCATGGTCTTTGGATTTCTAGATCCTCCAGGTGCCCATGTCTTTCCCCGGATCAATGCATATGCTCAAAGCATTGCTGCTCAGACAGTGGTCATTGCGGGTGCTTGCGCTCTGGACGATCTTTCTGGCCTACAGGAGAGTGAGCATTCTCCCCATGTTCGAGAGTTGATCAAAGAGGCCCGGCTTCAGCTCAAGCAGGAGGCAGAGCAACTTTCTGGATACATGGCACGGTACATATGCGGTTGCACCATGGTTGAAGCCTCTCGTATTGAGAAAGCCTTGCAAGGCACTATCAGCTTTATGGAGAAGTATCTCATGGAGTCGCCAGACCCCATGCTGGAGGATGTTGCTGCTGGTCTTGCGGCTGTCAATGCCAAAGTGGCAGAAATCCGAGATTGTTGGCCCCAGACAATGCCGATGGTTGAATCGGCCGGGTCGTGACGCATGCCTTTGGCCAGTCATGTTGTTTCAGTTCACGAGCGACGAGTGGATCGAAGTGGCAGAAAAGAGCGCGGGGGATTTCTCCCATGCACAGTCCCACCAAGTCACCAAAATATGGTGTTTGCCCTAATGTTCTTAATTATTCTTATCAGGGTTGGTGCTGTCCATGTTCATCAGGGCAGGGTTGGCGGTCATGTACAGTCATTGTCGGAAAAATCCATTGCCGCGGCAGGATACGGAACAAGCAACTGCACACAAGGAGAAGCAAATGGAGGTGCCATGGTGCAGGGATGGAGTTTAGTCGCCAGCCCCGCAGCTTAGAATGTCGGCTATTGCAGGGACCCTCAAATATATTTTCGCCAAGAGCCGCAGAATAGATTTATTGCTCAGTTTGAAGGCAGCAGTTGCTTCACCACCGGCAAATGAAATGGACTGTTTGAAAATGGCGTGGATTCCTATAGGGCCATATATATATAATATAATGAAAATAATCAACCATGGGATTTTGGGGCTTACATTTTGAGATCAACTTGGCCTTCCGCATCGCTGCCAATCCTTCACTTTTTACTGTGAATAGGTTCTTATCACTGGAAGTGCGTGATTCTCGACGCATGTTGTTGATGTTGTTGATGAATAGACAACCTTTTGAATCTGAAATCCCGCATATAGCCATTTCCACCCAAAACTGGCTAACGTAAGTCCATATTCCATTTACCATTTTGCAATGGATCTCCCTACTGTGCTGGCATGTTGCGATCCATCCAAGCTGGCACATGCAATTTTGTGCATGGTCTACTATTTGCTCTTGGATGCAGACCAGAGCACTTGGGAAGAAGTGGCGGGCAAGGTGACCCAGATGCTTCTGGCTCTGAAGGATGTTTGTGCCCGCCTATGCGCATTTTCCCAATCGTGGAGAACCTATGAGCCGTTCACACAATGTCTGCACGAAGCACTTCTGGGAGCTTCGACTAGGTTGGAGCCATGCCTTCAAAGCCCAGTGACGCAGAAAAAACTTAAATCACTTGCCCCTGCCGGCAAACCAATGGAGAGGTCAGGTGTTATTGAGATTCTGCGGGGCTACCACAACGACATGAGTGGCTACATCCTCGGGAACCCGACGTTCTCCGAGGATCGCGCCCAGTTGTCTGAGATGGTACACAGATTCCGAGAGTGTGCCGACCTGCTGACCGAGCTGTATTTCTTTGAGCCGCCCTTGGATAGATTTGTGTCTGAGGTTCAGGTCCTGCTTCGACATGGGGCTGATAGTGCGCAGAGTGCAATTGCAGCCATCAATGCGGCCGAAATCAAAGCTCGAGATGCTGCGGCTCGCGCTTCTAGATTTCATCGTTGATTTGGCATAATTCTTTGCTTCGGCTGCATCTGTGGGTCTCTGTGGTGTGGCTTTGCAACATCCAATCTCATTTTCAGTTGGTGTTCTCGGCAGTTGCCCCACACAGACGCACCATTGTCATTTGTGGAAGTTTGTGGGGCTGTGATGCTCTTCATGAACGGCTCAGCAAAGGAACTTAGAACCACCCTGATCTCGCCCTATCGTTGCGGCCAAAAAGACACTCTATATAGTGTAGTGTGGTGCCTTTGGCTAGGGTCGTGGAGATGGAGATGGAGTAGTGAGGTAAACCTAACCATAAACCATCCTGTATATATATATATATAACTATCTTGATATATAATCACATGTATGTATGTAAATATATATATATAATATATATAATATCAAAGTTTTGGGACTCGGTCAAATATCCATCGGGAGTTGCTGCTTTCGGTCCAGTTTTGGCAGGTGTCTTTGCCCTTTTTGGCCAGGAGACATCGGATGTTGCGGAAATTGACAAGCCAGGGACAGAGGAGGCAGGGAAGGTTCTTTTAGTTTTTCTCGTGATTTTCTTGGGAAGGCTATTTTTCCAAGTACGCACTAGTCAAGAAGAAACCACAACAGGCTATGGACATAGGAGTGGGCACATATCGAGAAAATACAAGGTATTGTGATTTATAGGTATAGAACTTAGAATGTGGCAGCATGACACCTTAAACTATGCAGGAGCATAATGTTAGGTCGGCGTTTTTGGCCAGGAGATATCTGATGCGGGTCAGCCAGATCCACCAAACCAACCGGAGGCCAAGTATCCATCGGGTGTTGCTGGTTTCAGTCTTGTTTGTTTCACACACACATATATATATATATATATGTACTCGACAGGTGTTTGAGCGGAAATCAGCACCGTAAAGTTGCATACCTTTAATGCAATTGCATTCTACTGTAACCACAGTCATAGACCCCAATGTCGGTACTGCCTTGTCTCGCCCAGGAGACACCGGATGTTGCGGGAATTGACAAGCCAGGGACAGAGAAGGCAGGGAAGGTTCTTTTAGTTTGTTCCCTGATTTTCTTGGAAAGACCATTTTTCCAAGTACGTACTAGTCAAGGGTAAACCCAAACAGGCTATGGGCAATGGGCACTGGTGTGGGCACACTTGTAGAAAATACTAGGTATTGTGATCTATAGGCATAGAACTTAGAATGTGGCAGCATGACACCTTAAATTATGCAGGAGCATGTTGTCTAGTCGGCGTTTTTGGCCAGGAGATATCTGATGCGGGTCAGCCAGACCCACTAAACCCACTGGAGGCCAAATATCTGTCGGGTGTTGCTGGTTTCAATCTTTTTTTTGCATATATATATATGTAGATGTATTTGACAGGTGTTTAAGCGGAAAGCAACAGCAGATTTGTGCATACCTTTAATGAATCACTTGAATGCAATTGCGTTCAAACCACAGTCATAGACCCTGATGTAGGTATATCACGAGGTCCAAAGTTATCCATATAATGAGTTATCTCTGTGGATATGTATATATATATATGTATATATTTAAATATGCATGTAAATATCTATATTTGTATAATTTGGTGTATTGATTGTGTGTTTGTGACCCGAAATAAACATATTTTTCGAAGATCCTGTCCCTTATCTTTGCCCTTTCTTGGCCAGGAGACATCGGATGTTGCGGAAACGGGGAAGCCAGGGACAGAGAAGGCAGGGACAGTTGTTTTTTATGTTTTTTTTCAGTTTCTTTTTTTTCCGGCAAGGCCATTTTCCCACCCAAGTATTTACTTGTCAAGAAGAAATCCAAACAAGTTATGGACATAGGTGTGGGCATATATGGAGTCAATACGGGGTATTGAGATTTATGGGCATAGAACTTAGAATGTGGTACTATGACACCCTGGATTGTACTAATATATATATATGTTATCCAATCGGCGTTCTTGGCCAGGAGAAATCTGATGCGGGTCAGCCAGATCCACCAAACCAACCGGAGGCCAAGTATCCATCGGGTGTTGCTGGTTTCAGTCTTGTTTGCTTCACACACACACATATATATATGTACTCGACAGGTGTTTGGGCGGAAATCAGCACCGTAAATTTGCATACCTTTAATGCAATTGCATTCTACTGTAACCACAGTCATAGACCCCAATGTCGGTATATCACGGGGCCCCAAGATATATATATATATATATTCAGAGATACACGCACTACATTTGCTTTATTGACTGTGTTTCTTTTACCAAAACCCAAATGCCTTTTGAGTGTCCTGTGACATATCTCTGCCTTTTCTCGCCCAGGAGACACCGGATGTAGCGGGAATTGACAAGCCAGGGACAGAGAAGGCAGGGAAGGTTCTTTATATAGTTTGTTCCCTGATTTTCTTGGAAAGACCATTTTTCCAAGTACGTACTAGTCAAGGGTAAACCCAAACAGGCTATGGGCATTGGTGTGGGCACACTTGTAGAAAATACAAGGTATTGTGATCTATAGGCATAGAACTTAGAATGTGGCAGCATGACACCTTAAATTATGCAGGCGCATGTTGTTTAGTCGGCGTTTTTGGCCAGGAGATATCTGATGCGGGTCAGCCAGATCCACTAAACCCACTGGAGGCCAAATATCCGTCGGGTGTTGCTGGTTTCAATCTTTTTTTTTGCATATATATATATAGATATGTATTTGACAGGTGTTTAAGCGGAAAGCAGCAGCAGATTTGTGCATACCTTTAATGAATCACTTGAATGCAATTGCGTTCAAACCACAGTCATAGACCCTGATGTAGGTATATCACGAGGTCCAAAGTTATCCATATATATAATGAGTTGTCTCTGTGGATATATATGTATATATGTAAATATGTATGTAAATATCTAGATTTAATTTGGTGTATTGACTGTGTGTTGTGACCCGAAAAAAAAAAACATATTTTTCGAAGATCCTGTCCCTTATCTTTGCCCTTTCTTGGCCAGGAGACACCGGATGTTGCGGAAACGGAGAAGCCAGGGACAGAGAAGGCAGGGACAGTTGTTTTTTTTATGTGTTTTTTCAGTTTCTTTTTTTTTCGGCAAGGCCATTTTCCCACCCAAGTATTTACTTGTCAAGAAGAAACCCAAACAAGTTATGGACATAGGTGTGGGCATATATGGAGTCAATACGGGGTATTGAGATTTATGGGCATAGAACTTAGAATGTGGTACTATGACACCCTGGATTGTACTAATATATATATATATGTTATCCAATCGGCGTTCTTGGCCAGGAGAAATCTGATGCGGGTCAGCCAAATCCACCAAACCAACCGGAGGCCAAGTATCCATCGGGTGTTGCTGGTTTCAGTCTTGTTTGCTTCACATACACACACACACATATATATATATGTACTCGACAGGTGTTTGGGCGGAAATCAGCACCGTAAATTTGCATACCTTTAATGCAATTGCATTCTACTGTAGCCACAGTCATAGACCCCAATGTCGGTATATCACGGGGCCCCAAGATATATATATATATATATCAGAGATACACGCACTACATTTGCTTTA
Organism: Cladocopium goreaui; assembly: GCA_947184155.2. Taxonomy (NCBI): domain Eukaryota; class Dinophyceae; order Suessiales; family Symbiodiniaceae; genus Cladocopium; species Cladocopium goreaui. The sequence continues at coordinate 141,924 of CAMXCT020006675.1, forward strand.
TTGACTGTGTTTCTTTTACCAAAACCCAAATGCCTTTTGAGTGTCCTGTGACATATCTCTGCCTTTTCTCGCCCAGGAGACACCGGATGTAGCGGGAATTGACAAGCCAGGGACAGAGAAGGCAGGGAAGGTTCTTTTAGTTTGTTCCCTGATTTTCTTGGAAAGACCATTTTTCCAAGTACGTACTAGTCAAGGGTAAACCCAAACAGGCTATGGGCATTGGTGTGGGCACACTTGTAGAAAATACAAGGTATTGTGATTTATAGGCATAGAACTTAGAATGTGGCAGCATGACACCTTAAATTATGCAGGCGCATGTTGTTTAGTCGGCGTTTTTGGCCAGGAGATATCTGATGCGGGTCAGCCAGATCCACTAAACCCACTGGAGGCCAAATATCCGTCGGGTGTTGCTGGTTTCAATCTTTTTTTTTGCATATATATATAGATATGTATTTGACAGGTGTTTAAGCGGAAAGCAGCAGCAGATTTGTGCATACCTTTAATGAATCACTTGAATGCAATTGCGTTCAAACCACAGTCATAGACCCTGATGTAGGTATATCACGAGGTCCAAAGTTATCCATATAATTAGTTGTCTCTGTGGATATATATGTATATATGTAAATATGTATGTAAATATCTAGATTTAATTTGGTGTATTGACTGTGTGTTTGTGACCCGAAAAAAAAACATATTTTTCGAAGATCCTGTCCCTTATCTTTGCCCTTTCTTGGCCAGGAGACACCGGATGTTGCGGAAACGGAGAAGCCAGGGACAGAGAAGGCAGCGACGGTTGTTTTTTATGTTTTTTTTTCAGTTTCTTTTTTTTTCCGGCAAGGCCATTTTCCCACCCAAGTATTTACTTGTCAAGAAGAAACCCAAACAAGTTATGGACATAGGTGTGGGCATATATGGAGTCAATACGGGGTATTGAGATTTATGGGCATAGAACTTAGAATGTGGTACTATGACACCCTGGATTGTACTAATATATATATATATGTTATCCAATCGGCGTTCTTGGCCAGGAGAAATCTGATGCGGGTCAGCCAGATCCACCAAACAAACCGGAGGCCAAGTATCCATCGGGTGTTGCTGGTTTCAGTTTATTTATATATATATATATAACTAGTTTGTTTTTAAAAAACGGACAAGCTTTGGGAAGGGAGATCTTTGTTGGTAGTCAAAGCAACAGGCCATTCTCGGCTAGGGACATGAAACTTAGAATGGGGTTGGAATGCGGAGTTTACCTGACTTTATTTTGTCTAAATCCCGCTTGCCAACTCAGACGCACAACATAGCACAATTTGTTTCCTCGGTGCAATATTTATATATATATATATATAATCCCTTTCTCCTAATACTAAACCCCCCGCCCCCACCCTCCCCTATTAATAAACACCTCAGGTAGTTTTTAGTATTAGCATGGTATTTTTATTAGGTAACCCTATCAATAAAATTAAGCCCTTAATAATAAAAACTATTTTTTCGATTTCAAAATCAATTATATAAATTTCTTTATATAACGCAATTAAAATATTGCCAAAAATTGGATTTCGAAGCGGACCCTATTAATAAAATTAAACCCTTAATAATAAAACCTTTTTTTTCCGATTTCAAAATCAATACACTTTCTTTATATAACGCAATTAAAATGTTGCCAAAAAATTGGATTTCGAAGCGGACCCTATTTATTAAAATAAACTATCAATTTCAATCAATTAAATTTCTTTATTTTTAAAATGTTGCCAAAAATTGGATTTCGAAGCGGACCCTATTAATTAAAATAAGTTCTTCATGATAAAAACTATTTTTTCCGATTTCAAAATCAATTAAATTTCTTTATTTAGCGCAATTAAAATGTTGCCAAAAATTGGATTTCGAAGCGGACCCTATTAATTAAAATAAGTTCTTCATGATAAAAACTATTTTTTCCGATTTCAAAATCAATTAAATTTCTTTATTTAGCGCAATTAAAATGTTGCCAAAAATTGGATTTCGAAGCGGACCCTATTAATTAAAATAAGTTCTTCATGATAAAAACTATTTTTTCCGATTTCAAAATCAATTAAATTTCTTTATTTAGCGCAATTAAAATGTTGCCAAAAATTGGATTTCGAAGCGGACCCTATTAATTAAAATAAGTTCTTCATGATAAAAACTATTTTTTCCGATTTCAAAATCAATTAAATTTCTTTATTTAGCGCAATTAAAATGTTGCCAAAAATTGGATTTCGAAGCGGACCCTATTAATTAAAATAAGTTCTTCATGATAAAAACTCTTTTTTCCGATTCCAAAATCAATTAAATTTCTTTACATAACGCACTTGAATATTGCCAAAACTTGGATTTCGAAGGGAACCCTATTAATTAAAATAAATTATTAATGATAAAAACTATTTTTTCCCGATTCCAAAATCAATTGAATGTCTTTATTTAACACAAACAAAATATAACCCCTTAATAGGAAACAGAGAAGGGGCCTTCCCTCTTTTTCCCAAAGAATTTTCCGAAGCATGTGCTTGCCAAGAAGTAGACAAAACAGCACGTGGACATTCACATATGGAGCCAATACAGGGCATGATGATCCATGCACATAGAACTTAGAATGTGGCACTATGGTATTCCTACAACCTCTTGTTAAATCGCGGTCTTGAACAGGAGCCGACGGTTGGCAACAATGCCAAACCGGAGCAATTGCTCCAGCAAACGGAGGCCGCAGTTCCAGTGGTTAGTGTATTGACCATCGTGCAGATAGATAGAAAGATAGATATACATTGTGGCCATATATACAGACGCAATCAGACGTACATATAAATACACATGTATATATATATATACATGTGTGTGTAAATAGCGTTGGAACAAATGGCTGGGGTTTTTGCACATGGCACAACAGCTTAGAATGCCGTATGTAATGAACATAAAAAAATGTCCCTTGAACGGAGGCGTCAAAATTAATGGGGGTTCCACTCCTTGAATTGGACAGCCTGGTTTGCATCGACTAGAAGATGGAATATATATATATAATTGTATATATAATATGTAATTAGAGAGAGAGAGATGTATATATATATATATGTGCTATAGGGATGTTCTTCCGTCAGGCGCAAAGACAGTTTGCTGAAGAGCTACGGCGACAAAATCTCATACAACGCAAAGGCTGTTTTTGTGGCCTTTTGGTGAAGGAAGTGTATGCCAAGAAGTTTGTCCAGGGCTTGAAGATTATGGAGGTCAGGAGCCGGAGCTTCAAATTTCTTGCAGGACAAGATCGGATCTTGCTTGTGAGCACTTCTTCCAAGAAGGCTCGGCAGATCTTGGCGATCCTAGAGTATGAGTTCACAGTGACACTGACGGATGATACTTTCAGCAGGTATTTCCCATGCCACAGGGTTACTGAGGAAGAGTTCCAGGAGTACAAGAGCTCAGTTCGATCTAGCACCTTTTTTGGCATGCAGTTCAAGTTGGTGCATGCATTTCCAGAACCTCCAATCTGGAACGGAAAAAGCGGGGAAGTCTGGGTCTATGTTGACCCCGTTTCTGTGACAATTCAAACCGAACAGCGTAGCTTGCGGGGCTCAGGCAGTTCTGAAAGCTGTGCAGCTGTCGCAGCCTCAAGTGCCTCTGCTCTCAAAAGATCGCTGACATCCACTTCATTTGGTACAACTTGCAGCAGCCAAAAACGGCAGCGAATGATGGATGGGCAGGCAGGCGATTTTGAGGAGCAAGAGGATGAAGCAGAGGGGGACACGGAGGTGGAGGAGGAACCAGAATCTCTGGCAAAAGACAAAGATCATGTTGTTTGCTGTCTTTTTCAAGATTTTGAATGGAATGCATTGGTGAGCGGCCACACTTCTTCTATCATCCGACCGTTTGCTGCTCATGAACAGAAGTTGGTGGTGTTGGTGCGTGAACAATCCGGACACATGATCGTTGGCGAGGTGGAATTCGCCTCTTGTGCACAGCTGGACTGTCAGGCAAGAAGGTTGCTCAAACAAAATTGGGGCAGTGTCTATTCAAATGACCGGCTGGATAGCATCAAGAACAACAAGGCAGCTTGGACTTGGGAGTTTTGCGAGATAGTTGCTTACGACGTTCCCTTTGCTGCACGATTCCTGAGCATCGCCCCCCGGTTCAGGAACAGGCCTTTTGTCCTGACCAAGTCTCAGCTAGAGGAAAGCGAAGCTGACGCACCAACCGGGATGGACTTCTATGAGACTGGGAAATTTCTTGTCAACCAACTGTCAATGGACATGAAGGAAGTCTTGGCGCAGAGGATCGCATCATTGTCAAATGGCCGAGCATGCATACGTGTTGGCACAACCTGCTCAGGAACGGATGTATGCATTCCGGCGCTGAAAGAGCTGGTTCGCTTTCTGAATGAAAGTCAGGCAGGATGTTTTGCAAAGAATCCACACGTCACGTTCTCACACCACCAAGTTCCCGTGAACACTAGCCCAGTTTGTACGCATGTATAAATAAAAAGTAGATACTTACACATATATATATAATATATAATGTATTTAAAACATATAACATATAAATCATAATATATATATATGAACTTAGAATGTGTACGAAAGAACGATTCTGGTGTCCCCTCCCCTGTCCCCAAAAGCTGCGCCGTTTGCAGGGAGAAGGCAGCTCAATACGCGTGCAGCACATCTTTTCGTGCGAGCGAGATCCCAGAAAACGACAGATTCTGATCAAGCAGGGCGGCATGAATCATTTATTTGGCGATGTGCGCGACTTCAGCGCAGGGCGTGGCTTTTGTTTTGTTTGCGGGGTTGAGCACAACATCGACAAAACATGTTGTGCCATTGATGTTCTGCAGAGCGGCACCGCCTGCACAGATATCTCGAAGTGTAATAACGAAAGAAGAGCTTTCGCAGGGTCCTATGAAGGGCAGGCCCAAGATCAAAACGGAGTTTCTGGCATTACTTACGAAAGTGGGTTTAGGAAGGCCGCGGGTTCCAAACTCTGGCACTGACTCCGGGCCCGATTTTTCACACAGTTTGTTTATTTATATATATATATATAAAAGTATACACCCGATTTTAGATTCAAGCAAAAAACATATGTATACATATATATATATATATATATTGCCATCATGACGCGATCGACCAACTATTTCAAACTTTTCAAGGTAGTTCCCCACATGCCAGGTGAGGATCTCTAGATTTTGTCAAAAGTGCAACTCATTCACTATCTCACTCACGCCTCCCAACTCACACCTCACCACCTTCCGTATGCCAGCTGGTCGTCACTGTGGGCACCAAACGGACCCCCGATAGAATGCCAGGTCAGAAAGAATACCAGAGATTACCAGAGTATATATATATATGCATATATATATATATGTCAAATAGAATGTCATTTGGTGGGGGTCACTCGAACACAAGCATTTTTTTTGCAATTTTCATTCGCCACAAAAGGATGTCATTCTAAGTTGCTCGTAGTGCTGGTTTGGTTTCTCCAGTGCGCTGTCCCCTTATAGGTTGTGGAAATGCTCCAACCAAGCTTAGCCATCTACGAGAATGTCAAAGCAGCAACCGAGAGGATAAAGGACAACAAAGGGATCTTCCACCAATCGTGCGTCCAGGCCCGTTTTTGAAAGTGTATTCACAAAATCGGGGCCGTTTGGTTTTCGAAATGTTCGAGTATCCATTGTATAATATAGATCAGAAAGCACATGAAAGCACAGGCGATCAGGAAGCACATGAAAGATCTTGGATACAACTTCGCGCCTAGGCCAAAGGAATTTGTTTTCTACCCACAAAGTGGGTTGAAAGTTGTCGCCGTTTTTTTTAATACATATATGCTTATATATGTATATAATATGCAAATTTGTATATCTGTGGGCATTAGATATGTATGTATATATATATATGAACATATTGGAACTTAGAATGTGTTTTCATTTCCAGGCAGCACCTACCCTGGCTCTTTGCTTCTTGGCCAACTTAGGTTTGGAAAGTGGTAGACTCGATGAACTATATGCTTCCTCAAAGACGCAACAGGGTCTGGGGCATTGCCACTCTGATCACCCAGGATGAGATAGATGTGACCGCCATGGAAAAGTACTATGAGCGAGTTTTGTTGGAAATGAGGACCAATTTTCAGTTTCCGACTGATCTCATGTTCAGACCTCAATCAGAGCAGCCGCCCAAACCAGGGCTCCACGCAAAGCATGTTGAGAATGCAATGCAGCGGCATTTTCTGCAGAAGAACATCTTTGTGGATTGCGGGCCTAGCTTGAAGAGACCAGTTACTTCTTCTGGTGGGATTCCATGCTGTATGCCCAAACACCCGGTGTACTTTGTTGATCAGAACCGTTATTTGAATGGCGAAGACTTCATGAATGCCCAGGGCCTTTGGCCTTGTGCTTTCAAACCAGAAGTCTACAGAGAGATTCTCAAGACCAAGGATCTTGCCCAAGATCTGGCTGGGAACAGCTTTTCAGCGACTGTTTCTCAGGCAGTTGCCGTCGCAGCATTGGTGAGCTCATCAGGGGCTTGGAGGGCTTTGTCAGGTGGCGGCCAAGCTGGCAATGAGAGCTCCTTGCGTAGATTGCGGGGAAAACGCAAGGCGCCAGAGTATGACAAGCTCAAAGGCAAGGAGAATGGCAAGGTGAGTGCTCCACGCAGGGGAGGACAAAAAAGACTATACAAGCGGAAGGTTCCAGGAGTTGACAGCCGAAAGAACAACCGCGGCAAGTCTGCAACGGCCACTATATGGGACAAGGAACAATTGTCAGAACCCCAGTGGACGCACAGTGATTCACATTGGAAACGTACGCAAACTTCTTTTGCTGCAAGTTTCTGTTGCTTGTGTAATCTTGTGTGTATATATATATAATAAGAGTGAGGCATTCTAAGTTAGTCATTCATGTGCCCATCTCAGGATGGTAAGATTTGAGCAAGCAGTGTCCGACGGGGACGACAAACCAGCGAAAGCAGTGGAGGAGATGAAAGGCTATTACCGATCTTGCGTCTACAAATGGAGAAAAACACGACGACAAGACTCTTGGACAATCATTTGCGCTGCCTCACCCCGTTTGGCGAAGAAGTTTCGAGAGCTCCCGGACTGCATCCGGTCCTTTTTGGGGAAGAGCCGAAAATTCCCAAACCGGGCTTCTGCTGTTGATGAGTCTTCAACTTGCATTCTTCCAGTGCCCTTTCAAGACTTGGTAGCTGCCATGATTGTCGAGAGAATCGATGTGGGTGAAGAGGTGGATTTTCACTACGTTTCTTCGCTTCTTGAAGCGGCCATTGAACAGTGGAATGAATGTGTGGGAATCCTGAAAAAGGAATTGGAATCCCCAGAAGCGATCTTGAAGGAGATTGACGCAGGGGAGGCAACCAGCGAAAGGGATTGGGAAGCAGGCATCGAGAAGATTCGGGCACAGACCCAAATGCTTCGTACGATTTCCTTGTCAAAGAGTGATGGTGCACCTGGTGAATTCTGGCTCCTTGGCATTGTTTTCATGTGTTTTGCCAGCTTTGCGCTCGGTTCCCAGTTTGCCACATTAAGGGTCCTACTTTTTGCATGTTTTTGTATATTATATATATACATACAAATGTCAGAACCCTTTGGCAGAAATTGGTGGGAATGCTGCTCATATGCTTGCATTTCAACAGGAAAGCTGCGGAACGCTTGTGCAGAAAGACTTCAATTCGCATGGCGAGCAACTTGAAACCAGGGCGCCATTTACAATATTCACACCCAGGTATGGTGGCTGTGCGGGACTGGGTGAACTACCAGGTCGAAACCCACAAGGCACACGGTTCGCTCCTGGCAAACTTTGACCAAGTATGGTCACTGAATTGGCGACCTCGGAAGAAAGTCTTGCAGAAGAAGCCCGACCGAGATGAGATTGCCAAATCAATGTCCTTGAGGAGAACGCGGCACTGCATTGAGCGCTTCATGGGCAGAGAGCCCACTGAAAAGCTTGGTGAGAGACATGAAGTGGCGCCATGGGTTCCGGCTGTTCAAGGCGGCACGACCGCCAGCGTTGCAATTGAGTCGTGGCGGCAGCCCCATACCCTGACCACCCTCAGTTGGGTGACAGGAGAGCTGGGGCGGGGATTTGTGACTTGCAAAGACGACTACCTTTCGGAGAAGACTCGTTCAGAGTTGAACAAGGACACGGTCTTTGCTTGGGTTTGGTAGAGGGGCAGCTGCGCTGTCCAAAGCTATATATATATATATAATATATATATATATGAATATATATATATATAAATATGATATATATATATATACTGAATATATATATATATGTATGAATATGTATATATATATTTTTATATATAAACAAATAAACGTTTTTTTTTTGAAAAATACATATATATATATATATCCAAACATGGAACAGATGGACGACATTCTAAGTTTCCTTTGGCCCAGCGCGAAGGAGCTGGAAAGCTGGTTGTACATTGCAAGACCACGATCACGGAGCCATTTTTGGACGAGTGAGACGATGGTAGAGTACCTGGAGTTCTTCGCACAAGAATTGAGACAAAGACGCAAGGCCCTAGGCCTAAAGCATTCTGACCGGTGTCTTCTGATCTGCGACCATGCAAGCCAGCATAGTTGCAAGCATTTTGCAGCCTTCAAAGCTGTCTGGTGTGAGCAGCACAATGTGGTGCCTTGTTTGCTTGGGTTATATTTGTTTTGTGTGAAAAATATGCCACCCTCTTTCTCTCGATAATACGCATTCCTTTTTGATTGCGTTGTCTGGTATTGTTTCGGGGCTGGCTGCTTCCATCAAATTAGGGTATATATATATATATATTCCGACCTGGGGTGTGTAGACGGACAATTTGATAGCTTAGACACATTCTAAGTTCGTCCAGTTCGTCCCCCAACGCCAGGATATCTTAACCGGAGACAGCATAGAGTGCTCGATACCGGGCGGCTGGGGGGCCACTGGCTCCCCATGCGATGGCTTCCATCAGTATTTGCACATTCTAACGAAAGCGTTTGCGTCCACAACCACCTCATGGCTGGCCGATTTTGACCTTCGCACGACTCAAGACCAACTTCACCAATCCATCCAATCAAGCCACACGGTCAGGTGTCTTGGTAGTGGATGGTCTTTGTGTGGGCATTTTCTGATTCTCTGCCAGCGTTCCCTTCCCCAGCAAAAGAACTAGGATATCTAGGGTTGATGGCATTCAACTTATATAGAAGATTGGAATGCAATTTAGGGTGATGGCGCAATCCCAGGTTTCGTTTCGAAGATTCCCTGCGCGCGGACGCATGGGCCCTGAAATCGCTATCCCAATTCGAGCTTCTCGGTTCCATGCTTGTTAGGCGCCCTCTCAATTTAATTTCAGGAACGAACATGAAACACGGTGTGCCTGGTTTTTGTGGATTCAGGGTTGTTTCTGCTGCCTATTGTGGTAGTTTCTGAGGCAGGGTAAGCTGGTGTGGAACGCATGGATCACCAGGGGCTTTGCAACGAAGGAGAGCATTGCAAACCATCGGTTTGGAGGCCATGGGTAAATAAACTGCAATGTTTGTTCTTTTTGAAGAACGTTTTCCATGCCTAGAGGAACTTAGAATGACACATATTAAATGCTGAATTTGCAGGCAAATTGGACGTGGTGGAGGACCTCCTTCGCAGAAATAAAGGATCAATGGCATCACTGCTGCGGATCACTGACATCCCCCAGATGACTGTCCCACCAGAGGAGATTGAGAAGCTGCAGGAGGCGAGGGAGAAGGCACTTCCAGGAGAATGTCGTTTGGTCTGGGCGGTGCAGGACGGAGACGATGCAACAACACGGCAGGAGTTGCCAATGTGGATGGCACAGCCGGTTCAAAGATTTGTCTTCAAGTGGGCTGACGAGTGCAGAAAGTGGAAGACCCTGGCATTAGAGAGAAGCAGAAAAGGGAAAGAATTTACTCAGAGGCAACAGAAGATGTATGACGAATTTGTCCAGAGTGGCTGTGTTTGCAAGCTCTTGTTCGACAGGCAGGCCAAGAGTGTCATTTGGAAGCTTCAGACCACTACAGGCTTGAAGGACATCAGCAAGCAGTACTTTTCCATTCAGGTGTCTATTTTGTCGGTTGGGCAGAAGATTGACATCCAGGCTGCCAACGGTGCGCCAAAATCTCTGGTTTTGCTCAAGGGCCACCCACAAGAAGGTGCCGATGTCATGCCAGAAGGCTTGGATTCAGGGCTTGATGCAGAAGTGGTTGCAGCAGCAGAAGCGGGAAGCCTAGAGCAGGGAGAGGATGCCGGAGAAGAGGATGAGGCCATCGCAATGGATGCGGAGGAGCAGTTGCTGGAGGAGGAAGAGATCTTCATGCAGGAAGTGTGCTGCAACACCAGTGACGAAGAGGAGGTGTCCAAGCTCTTCGAACCTGGGGAGAAGTTTACTAAGGTGAAAGCCTTTTGCTACAGGGATGAGTACAAGAAACTCCAAGACAAAGGACTCACGATGCTGCCCACCCACATCCCCGGCGTGTTCTTAAGTTTCCACAAGGGGACAAGAACATGGCAAGGGTTTTTCCCAGGTGTATCATCATGTGGCTTCACCTTTGGAGGAACAACCAATCGTTCCTCAGCCCGTTTCGGCCCTTATACATATTTGTTTGGGGGTCATGGGTCTTGGAATTGGTGGTGCTTTTTGAATTGAGAACTCACAGTTTATATTTTAGATTTGTTTTTTAGAAGTTCTGAGTTGGTTCTGGGACATGTAATTATTCTTTGGGGTACGGCGTCTCTCTCTTTTCTATATCCTGTTTAGGAATTACTGTATAATATATATATATATTTAACATTATTTAAGGACATTGGGGATTGCCTCTGGTCCAAAGCTTTTCGGCGGTGCATGGCTTGCCGGCTTGCCCGCTCAGGCACGGTTGAGATTGCACGCCTTTTCGCATTCACAACATGGACCACAGGACGGTCGAAAACGTTGCGGCTCGCCGGAGCTTCGGACATCTTTCTGCGCGAGGCTTTTGCGTTGATATTTGGTATGCTGGGCTCGCGGCGGCATAATGCGCAGGACAGGGCTAAAATTAGGAGCCCCAACATGGATCGTGGGCCAAGCGATTCCCAAAAACTTGTCTGAGCATATAGTTCTTTGGTGCCTTGAAATTTGGAGAAATGGATTCGCAGTCGTGACCCTGCCGGAACATCACCAGCCTCCATCCAAGGCGCTCAAAGGCAGCCCAGTTTGGCTTGAAAGCAGGTGGGCTTGCAATGGGCTGACGAACATGCAGATCTGGTTTCATGCTCTCCAGTACTGACACATGATGAAACATGATTGACAGGAGCTTGTCCCTCCAAAAACATGTCCCAAAGGTAGTTGCGAAGCAAAAATCTTCACCAAATCAGCGACCCACGAGGGGATGGATGAGCCTTAACTCGAGATCACTTTCTGATCTTTCTGCACCTTCTTGGGCCAGGAGAATGATTTGGGATGTCTTAAAATCACGGCAGCCAAAGCAGCTGTGGAGACAGGTGCTTCCAAGGGCCAGGGTGGAGGCCCCTCCCGCCGGTGAGGCCCAGGATTAGCACCTTCGCAATAAGTCAGACAGATTCAACCCCCGTGGCCAGTCATGTGGAATGCAAAAGCATACATGTTTGTTTTTTTAAAAGTATCCCGCTTGGACGGGCTGCAGCAGGTTCGACATGCATATGGAAGTTGGAAGTTGGAAACTAAAAGCCGGATCGACATTGCATTTAAGAATTGGCAAGTTGGTGTGGGCAGTTCTGCGTGGGACCCGCCAACATGTAGCAAAGTCAGCACAGCTGGATTTGAGCACTGAAGTATTTATGATGTTTGTGACTATTTCGAAGAAATGATTTTAGAAAACACTGGCGACCTGCGCCCTCACTCTCCCACCATGCGTCCAGAAAGAACCAAAACTGTAAGATAGTTTTCAAGTTTCATCTTCCAACATTGTGTCTTGGTTCCATCAGTGGCTTTGCGTCATACCAGTTTGCGTCCGTCGACTACATGTTTGGGTTCCCACAACTGCTTGGAGAGTCGGTCACCATTCCGGATTTGTGCCTCTGCTGTGTTCATTTGCATTCAGCTGTTTTGCTTACCAAGAGAAGGTGCAGTCGCATCATAGCGAACCACCCAGCGACAGAAACTCTTAAATGATGCAACAAAGGTGGGGCGGCCTCGGATGAACTCTTCAATTTCTCGGGTTTCAAAAAAAACGTTTCTAGATTCATCACATACCCTGAAAACTGAAAATGAATATGGTATGTGTATGTATGTGTCATGTCCTATCCAAAGAGCAGACTTTGCTGGTCATTCAAGTCCCCCGGCATCATGCAATAGCACAGCGGCGTGGGTCGAGACAAGTCCAAAAACTACACGGACAACTTTCGGTTTTTTTCTTGACAATTGGCTGTATGATTTTGAATGCAAAGATTGGCAGGATCCAGACCAAGGTCGAAACCTATGATGTGGGAGCGTGGTGAACGTCCATGTGCCAACTATTGCGATGGTGATGACAGGGGGACCCTTCTTTTCCTTTCCCCTTTTTCCTTTTTCCTTTCCCTTTTCCTTTCCTTTTTCCTTTCCTTTTTCCTTTATAAATCTATATATTATAAAAATGTTGCTGGTACGTCATTCTAACAGCCCTCATTCTCAGTGTTCCACTAAAAAAAATGGAAAACAAAACGTCATTCTAAGTTTCAGTTCTCGAGTATATGTATGTATGTATGTATGTATATAATAGTTGAATAATTGCTGTGATACTTGCCTCAACCCATCACATGGGCAAGTATGTATACCCTCTGGCAATCACATGTGGCCCTGGAAAATCCCTCACTTACAACACCATCAAAAAAAATATACGTCCATTTCTATATAACACGTGATATATGTATATATATATATATATGTATATGTATTTATACAAACAAATCGGCCTTTGCATGACAGGCGAGCTCGCAAAGGGTTTCAACATTATATATCCCTTTTCTTGCGGAAATCGGGATCTGAAGCACAGAACAAACGTTTGAAGGGGAAAAGATGCAGCTGCGTGCATCCACTGGTGTCTTGGCGGCTTTATGAAATCCGATTGGTGGTTGAATCCCATTATAATTTGGGGAACTGTTTGGAATTTTATAAGAAATAAAACTGAATCTTTATATATATATACATATATATATATACATATATATATATACATATACATGTAAGGTGCATTTGGAAATATGGGGGTTGACGGACTAAAACTTAGAACCACCCGCATATCATTGGCGTTTTAGGAGCTAAATGAAATCCCATTGGCAATTGAACTACCCATAAAATGTGGGAAATGATTGCAAATCATTTGCACCTACATACATATCATAATTTATATATATATATATATATATAGTCCGACGGGAACTTAGAATGCCTCGCAGTTTTCCAATTTGTTTAACCAGAAGACAGAACGGGGGTTTGGGAGCAACTATACATGTAATCCAACTATATATATATTTCTCAACTCCTGGAATCCAAACAATGGGAAAATTGACTAGTTTTGGTGTTGACATGTTTTTTCTCAACCTCCTGGAATCCAAAAAATTGAAAAATTATATACTAGTTTTGGTGTTGACATGTTTTTCTCAAATTCCTGGAATCCAAAAAATGGGGAAAATTGATTAGTTTTGGTGTTGACATGTTTTTTTCCTCAAACTTTTGGTGTTGACATATTTTTCTCAAACTCGTGCAAGTCAAAAAATGGGAAAATTGACTAGTTTTGGTGTTGACGGACTGAAACTTAGACCATCCGCATATACCAGAATAGAGGGTAAGATATGGAAATGTAAAGTTGCCCCTAAAAACAATGTCTTCTTTCAAAAGCGTTTTGAACGGACATGCCATATATATATATATATATACATATTTCTCAACTCCTGGAATCCAAACAATGGGAAAATTGACTAGTTTTGGTGTTGACATGTTTTTTCTCAACCTCCTGGAATCCAAAACATGGAAAAATTATATACTAGTTTTGGTGTTGACATGTTTTTCTCAAATTCCTGGAGTCCAAAAAATGGGGAAAATTGATTAGTTTTGGTGTTGACACGTTTTTTCTCAAACTTTTGGTGTTGACATATTTTTCTCAAACTCGTGCAAGTCAAAAATGTGGAAAATTGACTAGTTTTGGTGTTGACGGACTGAAACTTAGAACCATCCGCATATACCAGAATAGAGGGTAAGATATGGAAATGTACAGTTGCCCCTAAAAACAATGTCTTCTTTCAAAAGGGTTTGAACAGACATGCATATATATATATATATGCATATTTCTCAACTCCTGGAATCCAATAAATGGGAAAATTGACTAGTTTTGGTGTTGACATGTTTTTTTCTCAAACTCCTGGAGTCCAAAACATGGGGAAAATTGATTAGTTTTGGTGTTGACATGTTTTTCTCAAACTCCTGGAGTCCAAAAAATGGGGAAAATTGACTAGTTTTGGTGTTGACACGTTTTTTTCTCAAACTTTTGGTGTTGACATGTTTTTCTCAAACTCGTGCAAGTCAAAAAATGGGGAAAATTGACTAGTTTTGGTGTTGACGGACTGAAACTTAGAACCATCCGCATATACCAGAATAGAGGGTAAGATATGGAAATGTAAAGTTGCCCCTAAAAACAATGTCTTCTTTCAAAAGGGTTTGAACAGACATGCATATATATAATATATATATACATATTTCTCAACTCCTGGAATCCAAAAAATGGGAAAACTGCCTAATTTTGGTGTTGACTGTTTTTTCTCAAACTCCTGGAATCCAAAAAATGGGAAAATTATATACTAGTTTTGGTGTTGACATGTTTTTCTCAAACTCCTGAAGTCCAAAAAATAGGGAAAATTGATTAGTTTTGGTGTTGACACGTTTTTTTCTCAAATTTTTGGTGTTGACATGTTTTTCTCAAACTCGTGCAAGTCAAAAAATGGGGAAAATTGACTAGTTTTGGTGTTGACGGACTGAAACTTAGAACCATCCGCATATACCAGAATAGAGGGTAAGATATGGAAGTGTAAAGTTGCTCCTAAAAACAATGTCTTCTTTCAAAAGGGTTTGAACGGACATGCATATATACATATATACATATATATATGCATATTTCTCAACTCCTGGAATCCAAAAAATGGGAAAATTGACTAAATTTGGTGTAGACATGTTTTTTCTCAAACTCCTGGAGTCCAAAAAATGGGCAAAATTGATTAGTTTTGGTGTTGACATGTTTTTTTCTCAAACTTTTGGTGTTGACATGTTTTTCTCAAACTCGTGCAAGTCAAAAAAAATGGGGAAAATTGACTAGTTTTGGTGTTGACGGACTGAAACTTAGAACCATCCGCATATACCAGAATAGAGGGTAAGATATGGAAATGTACAGTTGCCCCTAAAAACAATGTCTTCTTTCAAAAGGGTTTGAACAGACATGCATATATATATATATATATATTTCTCAACTCCTGGAATCCAATAAATGGGAAAATTGACTAGTTTTGGTGATGACATGTTTTTTCTCAAACTCCTGGAATCCAAAAAATGGGAAAATTATATACTAGTTTTGGTGTTGACATGTTTTTCTCAAACTCCTGGGAGCCCAAAAAATGGGGAAAATTGATTAGTTTTGGTGTTGTTGACACGTTTTTTTCTCAAACTTTTGGTGTTGACATGTTTTTCTCAAACTCGTGCAAATCAAAAAATGGGGAAAATTGAGTAGTTTTGGTGTTGACGGAATGAAACTTAGAACCACTTTCTAAATTTTAAAAAAATCCCTGCGAGTCATTCTAAGTTACCCCCAAACCCCCCTGAAATGAGTAAGGTTCTATCTTCTGGGTAAAAAATTTTGGAAAACTGCGAGGCATTCTAAGTTCCAGTCCGCTAGTATAAATGAGCTCGACTCTTCAGTCCGCTCAAACGCAATCGGAGGGTTCCGGCTGAAATGATTGTTCTTTCAGAAACATCAACATAAAAGCCGCGAGGTGAAATTGTCGGCAACCAGCTCCAGTTCGACTGGACTACCATAAAAGTCCAAGTCTGTAAACACTTTGAACACTGGAGCATGAAGATGGTGCTTCTGTACAATGACAAAACGGCTGTCGACGTACCTGATTGCAAGATGATGAAAATTTGGTTGAGTCAGGACTTCTTGATAGGTACTGCTCCACGGTCTCTCGATAAGCGTCACGGCCAAGTTCGAAAGTGTTGGAGAAATCTGACTTCCTATTCCAGCGCCCCTGATTTGGCGCCATACAACACCAAGTGCTGTGAAAAAGTGAGTCCGCTGTACACGTGGGTCGACCCCCTGCCTTAAAACTGAAAAATTGAAAAACTGAAAAACCGAAAATTCGCAAACCCCTTGGAAACAGGGGTTGACCCTACACACAAAAGCCTATCGCCGCTGGTATTTGTCGGCCACAACGCACTGTGAATATCTGACAAAGCGAAGCCTTTCTGTACATATAACCGAGATAGTGCGTGCAACGAACTCTGTGCTTGACATGACGGAAATGAATATTTACGAATTAAATGAGCTCGACTCTTCAGTCCGCTCAAACGCAATCGGAGGGTTCCGGCTGAAATGATTGTTCTTTCAGAAACATCAACATAAAAGCCGAGAAGTAAAATTGTCGGCAACCAGCTCCAGTTCGACTGGACTACCATAAAAGTCCAAGTCTGTAAACACTTGGAACACTGGAGCCTGAAGATGGTGTTTCTGTACAATGACAAAACGGCTGTCGACGTACCTGATTGCAAGATGATGAAAATTTGGTTGGGTCAGAACTTCTTGATAGGTACTGCTCCACGATCTCTCGATAAGCGTCACGGCCAAGTTCGAAAGTGTTGGAGAAATCTGACTTCCCATTCCAGCGCCCCTGATTTGGCGCCATACAACACCAAGTGCTGTGAAAAAGTGAGTCTGCTGTACACGTGGGTCGACCCCCTGCTTTAAAACTGAAAAATTGTAAAACAGAAAAACAGAAAAATTCGCAAATCCCTTGGAAACAGGGGTTGACCCTACCCACAAAGGTCTATCGCCGCTGGTATTTGCCGGAAAACCGAGATAGTGCGTGCAACGAACTCTGTGCTTGACAGGACGGAAATGAATATTTGCGAATTAAATGAGCTCGACTCTTCAGTCCGCTCAAACGCAATCGGAGGGTTCCGGCTGACATGATTGTTCTTTCAGAAACATCCACATAAAAGCCGAGAAGTAAAATTGTCGGCAACCAGCTCCATTTCGACTGGACTACCATAAAAGTCCAAGTCTGTAAACACTTTGAACACTGGAGCTTGAAGATGGTGCTTCTGTACAATGACAATAAAGCTGTCGACGTACCTGATTGCAAGATGATGAAAATTTGGTTGAGTCAGAACTTCTTGATAGGTACTGCTCCACGATCTCTCGATAAGCGTCACGGCCAAGTTCGAAAGTGTCGGAGAAATCTGACTTCCTATTGCAGCGCCCCTGATTTGGCGCCATACAACACCAAGTGCTGTGAAAAAGTGAGTCCGCTGTACACGTGGGTCGACCCCCTGCCTTAAAACTGAAAAATTGAAAAACTGAAAAACAGAAAATTCGCAAACCCCTTGGAAACAGGGGTTGACCCTACCCACAAAGGTCTATCGCCGCTGGTATTTGTCGGAAAACCGAGATAGTGCGTGCAACGAACTCTGTGCTTGACAGGACGGAAATGAATATTTGCGAATTAAATGAGCTCGACTCTTCAGTCCGCCCAAACGCAATCGGAGGGTTCCGGCTGAAATGATTGTTCTTTCAGAAACATCCACATAAAAGCCGAGAAGTAAAATTGTCGGCAACCAGCTCCATTTCGACTGGACTATACCATAAAAGTCCAAGTCTGTAAACACTTTGAACACTGGAGCTTGAAGATGGTGCTTCTGTACAATGACAAAAAAGCTGTCGACGTACCTGATTGCAAGATGATGAAAATTTGGTTGAGTCAGAACTTCTTGATAGGTACTGCTCCACGATCTCTCGATAAGCGTCACGGCCAAGTTCGAAAGTGTCGGAGAAATCTGACTTCCTATTGCAGCGCCCCTGATTTGGCGCCATACAACACC
>CAMXCT020006675.1:165000-235000 GCA_947184155.2 Cladocopium goreaui
TGCGCTTGGTGCCCAACATGTTGACGCGAAGCCACATGACATGCGGCCAGAAACATGCAGTAATGCAACACGCTGGCTACCAGCATCACGGCAAATTGTAAAGAGGAGCCTGAAACGTGCATATGCAAGATCTCTACAACATGGGATCTCATGGTATCGTGGCAGGAGTTACACTCCTCAAGACTTCCCCAGAGCACTGCGTGACTCCTATCAACCGTCAACACAGCAGCCTCCTGCACAGTCCAAACCTCTCATTTCATGCAACAAGCTCCACACGGACAAGAAACGCTTCCGTGTGCTGAACTGGAATGCGGGAGGGCTAGGAGCTTTTCGAGTAGACGAGTTGAAATTTTGGATGTTGAATCAATGCATAGAAGTGGCTTTCATAACCGAGACCAGATGGTGCTTTGAAAACACGTGGATGGATGAACACTTTCATTTCATCCACACAGGTGATCCCTCACACAAAGGCATGGGTATTCTTTGCATTTTGGCCAAGCACTTTTGCCCGGCCAACTGTTTGCGATGGAGACCAGTGGTGCCTGGTAGGATCCTGCATGTGCAAGTGCAACATGCTTCCAGATGTGTCGACCTTGTGGGGTGTTACCAACACACCTCCACTGCCACCCGACAATGCCAATACCACAGAGAGCAGCTCTGGGCCCAACTGGACTTGTTCTTGCATGGCCTTGTCCAACGCAACATTTTGGTCTTGGCCGGGGATTTCAACTGCGACCTTTTGCAATCTACTTCACACAGTGGACCAGATAAGTTCTACTGGAACAGAACCCTCACCCGAGGGGCAACACATGCTGATAATGGAAGATTCACCACAATGCTGAGAGACCATGGGCTCACGGCCTTGAACAGCTGGCATCCACAGCTGGGGCCGACATTTGTTCATGCTGACACCTGTTCCAGGATAGATTTTATCATCACGCGCAAACATGTTGCAGATGGTGCCGCCAAGCAGGTGACATATGCCTGGGATGCTCCATTCCAAGGGTCCACCGGCCACGCACCCATGGTAGCCAATCTTAGGAAGCAATGGTTCCAGACCAAACGGGCACAGAATGCCTGGGGAGTGACACCACAGCAGAGAAAGCAATGCCAGTTTGCCTATCAGACCAATGCACCGGAATGGCAAGAGTTTGCACACCAAGCAGCAACGCGCTTGAGGGCCAACCTGCCTGAGGTCCTGACCTTAGATGATGCGCTCATACCTCAATTGCACCACATGGCCAACCAAAGTTTACATGAGTTTTTTCCACATGCACGACCAAGCCCAAAACCTCATGACTCAACTTTCTCCAACATAGTCCTTAACAAATGGCAACACAGACGGGCACTGATGAGACTGACGACACAAACGCTGCCAAACATGTTTCATGCGTGGATGCACTTGGCCAGCTTTGCCAAGTTGAACCGCCGATCCAAGCAGCATGCCAAGACAGTCAGAAAGCACCGTTTTGATGAGGTCATCCAAAGCGCCAGTCATGCTGCACAGAGGCATGACAGCAAAACACTGTTTGCCATCATCAACAAGTTTTCCCCCAAAACCTCCATGAGAAAGATGCAGCTACGTAACCCACAGGGACACATTGCCTCACCGATTGAAGAGGCTGCACTGCTGAAGAAACATGTCATGGACACATGGAGAGGACCTTGCACCTTTCCCACTGCTGCACATCGCTTCTCAGGCATGCCCTTCACGGTGGAGGACCTGGAGAAGGAACTGAGCCAAATACCGGTGTCCAAGGCAGTGGCACGTCCATGCGCTCCTGCCCCAGTGTGGCGCATGCTTGCTGGCACACTTGCACCACCATTGCATGCACTTCTCACATACTGGTGGGATCGCCCTGAGCCGTTCATACCTAGTTGGTTTCGAGATGCATGGATGTTGCTCATTCCAAAACCGCACAAGCCTCCCACGACACCGGGGGCATTGCGCCCCCTGGCGCTGCAGGAACCCATCAGTAAGTGTATTGTAGGTCTGCTCACCAAAGGTGCCATGCGTGAGGCGTTTCCGGTTTTCTGCCAAATGCCCCTATGGGCCTATCTCCCAGGGAGATCGACTCAAGAGGCCTTACTCAGAGTCTCCAGACATTGCCACTTAGCCAGGACATTGACTGCCAGCTCCAAATCCAATCCTTTTACGAGACAACAGGGAATTGCCAGATGCCGATTAGTGGGGGGCCTACAATTGTTTCTAGACATTGAAAAGGCTTTCGATGGAGTGTGCCGTGAAAAACTTTTCAGCAGACTTGGTGAGGTTGGCATTAACCCCCAAATTGTGTTGTTGCTATCTCACTGGCACCAAAACACTCACTATCACATCAACTGCAATGGTGAAGATACCCCAGTTTCAGTAGGGTGTGGAGTAAGACAAGGATGTCGTGCGGCACCCTTGCTCTGGACTGGCTACATGTGGCTTTTCCTGTTGGAGCTCCTGAAAGAAACCAGTCCAAACTGGGTGATTTCCTGCTTGAATGTTTACGCAGACGATTATCAGATGGGTGATGTTTTCCATTCCCAAGATGACCTGCAACAACTCATGCACAACATCACAAAGACGCTGCAACTGCTCAAACGCTTTGGACTGCTCATCAATCCAAACAAGTGTACAGCACTGCTCACCTTGAGCGGCACCTGCTCACGCCGCACCAGAGCCCAATTGACAGCCTGGCGAGAGGGAAAGGAATGGCTGCGGTTTACAGCAGATGACAATGACACAGTGTGGATTCCCGTTGCCAGCAAGGCCACATATCTGGGAGCTGGGATGTCATATGCCAAATTTGAAGACCAGACAGTGAAACACCGAGTCCAGTTGTCCCGCATTGCCTTCACACGACTGCGCAAGTGGCTCACAGGGAAACGTGGTTTACGCAAGCAACAGAGACTCAGCCTGTTCACCACCTGTGTTTATCCAATCATGACGTACGGCATTTTCCCCATTGGCTTGACCACATTTGGATTGAGGCACATACAACTGCATATGTTCAGCATGTTGAGACAGATCCTATGCAACCATGCGTACATCACAGGACAGAGCCATCAACAGGCCCTTGCCTTGAATCACGTAGACCCACCGCTTGCCTGGTTGCTGAACTCCGTTGACAGCCTGCAGAGGTCCCTGAACCAACGCCTTGCCAACACAAACCCCAATGACATCATTTGTTTGTTGGATTGGAGCCACCTGGACACACTCAGACACCAAATTGACTGGCACCTGCAAACAGGACCTGAGCAGCCTGTCCTACCGAGTGCTTTGGACGTGCCCAATGCAGTTCACACATGTTTGCAATGTCACTATGCCACCACTGATCCAGCGCAATTCCGCAGACACTGCACCATCATGCATGCACAACCCATGGCACGCAGTCAATCGGCTGACCCGAAACAGTACATGCACCATGGTTTACCACAGTGCAAATTCTGCCAAAAGACATTCACCAGTTGGAGAACTTTTCACATGCACATCCAACGCGGCTGCCAGGTACTCATTGTGGGTCCTCCAACGTGCTGGCTTGATCCAACGCTTCCACTTGAAGCAGATCCTGCAAGGCCACCTGAGATGTTTGCGGCCAAGCAAGATGCTCCTGTGAGAGGCACCACTTTGTTGACAGATTCCGACCTGCGCAACATCCTGAATCAGGAGTGGGGACGTCGCATCCTTACCATAGTGGGCAACCGCTCGTGGCATCACATGCGCAAGGAGACGGCAGCCAGCACGTACCTTGCAAATAGATGTTGTCTTTGCGACCAATTTCTAGGCAGAACCCAAGACTTGAACCGCCATTACAAGTTGCACCATCCAGAGTTTTGGCCACATATTCAAGCAAAGGGGATTCAGCTGACAACCCTCTATGGGGAGGAGACGCCATGCGCATTTTGCGGGGCGCTCTTCAAGAACTGCCACCAATGCCCAGTCTGGGTTCAGATGGCCATGATGTTGATCTACGGAGGCGGGTTCCAAATAGATGGCTCACAGACACCACTGGCACAAAGGTGTGAAATCTGCATGGAGCACTTTCAGACCAGTGAAGCACTGCATGCGCATCTTGTCACTGAGCACCGGCTGCCAAGCAACAGCTTTAATGCTGCCAGAGACACACTGGATGGTGAACCGGTGTGCGCACACTGCCTCACCATGTATGACAATGTCGAATCTCTGCGCTCACACATAAGCCAGGGCAGATGCCTCAGCTTCAACCCAGAACTGCCAACGGAAGTACTGGAAGTGAGACAACAATGGATTGACGCTCTCTGTCATGGCAAACTTGCAGACACACTCAGGGACCCACATGTGAGAATGCAGCTGTCTCTTCAATGCCAGCACTGCCGATGCCGGTACAGCCGAGCATCAGACCTCTCAGGTCACCTCCAGGCCTCGCATGACAAGTTATGGTCGATGGCTCAAGGACTCACGGGAATTTTAGTGGAACTCCTGTACAATGAGACAGGTTGCTTATGCAACCCCAACATTGGGAACTTCAGACCTCATCACGTGTGTGTACCATTGCGCCAGTTAGCACTTCTGTTCATGCGCCTGCCGGACCCACTGCTGTATCCACATATTCCAACGGAAGATGAGCTTGCACAGATGTTTTCAAGAAAGCTTGACAGGGAACATCGCTTCCTCCTTGAAAGGGCGCTCACTGGGGGCAACGTTGATGCACTCTGGAAAGATCCACCCCTTGTGGACATTCTGAGGCAAAACTGTGTCCTCTGCGCTGCCAAGCTTCACCCTGCTGACCTAGTGATTCACATGCACGAGGTGCACCACTGCAGTCAGCCGCTTGTGCGTTTGTTGATGCAACAACTCATGACGAGATACATGCACTTACAGGCCACAGACTTTCAGTGCTATGCATGTGAGCAGGTGTTCAATCACCCTGAGGATGTTGTCACGCAAAGTGCACCTGACCGCACACAGACGGTTCAAGCTCACTTTCGAGCCCAGTGCCCCAATCTGTTGCAAACAGCTGTCATCCTCAGCAAGGCTGCACATGGCAGACATGGCCGACGAGGACATGAACGAGTCCATGGAAATGAGTGCACAGATTTGGACAGCGTTCCAACACATGGCACCCTACCTGGACAAGACTCTCAAGTTGGAACAGAATGCGGCACCGCCCAAAAGGCCAAGAAAAGGCGAACTGGCCCAACAGACACACCCAAAGACCATGGCCAACAACGTAAATCTGGCCCTCGCAATGTCACAGCTGGCAAAACTGGCGCTCAAGCTGGACAGGGACATGCAGCTGATGCAGAAGGAGGACACCTACATCTTCTTTTTCGGCAACAAAGGGCAAGACAGCTGCATCAACCTGCTCATGCAGACGACAGAGACCTGGGCCCAGGAACATCAGCTGCAACGACAGGGCCAGCAGAAGACGCCGCTGCTCCCCCTGCGCCTGAAGCTGATGCAGGTGGTCTTCAACACTCTGTTGACCAAGCTGGACCAGCTGGCCACGGCCAAGGAGGGCTCGGACCTGAAGACACGGGCCTTGCAGACATTGGTCTTGCTGCCAGATGGAACATGCCCGTACCTGGAATGGGATGCGCAGGCCAGACAACTGAAGGTGAGTCAACGCAAACCCCTCACGCTGAAACACCTGCACCAGATCTGCACAGACATGCTGGAAGCACTGAGCGACGTCCATCTGGTGATGAGGTTCCACTCCCTGCCAATGACCAACAACAAAGAAGTGACGCCATGGAGGTTGCAGCTGAGCATGCGAGCAGACCAGCCCTGGCAACTGATGCAACTGCTTTGCCACTCAGCCATCTGGCTGACCATGGGGGGCTCACTGAAGATGCACAGCCTTCAACAGAGCCCCTTGGCGCACCAACTGCAGAAGACGCTGGGATTGACCCAGCCAACAACGAAAGGACAGGGGAAGGGGAAGACGAAATCCAAAGGCCAGACTGCGAAGAAGGAGGAACCATGACTCCGATGCCTGACCTGACCAATCATGACATGAGACACCTTCTCACGCATGTGGCGTTTCTCACCCTGGAAAATCCAGGCAATATTTGTTTTGCAAATGCTGCAGTCACTTCATTCATGTGGACGACACTGTCCTTGGACCCATGTGACTTCAGCCATTGGGGTAAGCAACGACACCAGCTGACGTCTTTCCTTCTTGCCAATTATGCCACTCATGCCAATCTCATGGAACAAGACTGGTTTCAGGACACCTTGCGTTGCTGGGGACAACAGGATCCTGCCGTTGATTCTGATGATATCACGCAGCAGGATGCAACTGAGTTTCTTCATGTGTGGCTCACACAAATGACCACACCAGCTTTTGACATGCGTTGGGAGCGCCGATACATGGAAAATGATCGCGTCTGCACAGTTGACAGTGGCAGCAAGTACATGCCACTTTGGCTGCACATGGATGCCACCACATCAACTGCCAATAGCTGTGATCTCACCCAACTGTTCAGCCTCTGGCGCCAGGTGGATGGAATGCAAGCCGCTCTGCTCACGGCACCTGTTTGCCTCTGTCTTCACATAGACAGATTGACCCGAGACAGCACAGGCAGGATTCACAAGAGCGATTGCATGATCAACGTTGACACACCATGCATAGTACCAGTTTTTCAAGGAGCTGGACTGACACATGAACCAGTGGAATATCAGCCCGTGGCGCTGATGGCACACCTTGGCCAAGACCAAGGTGGCCACTACAGAGCTGGACTGAAGCTGGCTCCAACGTTGGTGGACATGACCACACCTGCGGAATGGTTGCTCACAGATGACTGGGTACATCCGACGCCGACCTGGCGTATTCCAGCATGGATGTTGCGCAACACCACAGTGATATGGATGGTCCGAACAGACTGCATTCGGCCGCACCGATACAACCTGCGACAACCACTGCAGGATATCACAGCTGACTACATGCCTGCCTAGCCTCATGCACAGCAAACATGCCAACAAAGCGGAAGAACCACCAACTGGCAATGCAAGCCAGACCTTTTTGAACTTTCTCCAACTGATGCAATGAAGCTCAGACATATCAACCTTTTTCCAGGAAATGCCGTGGAAGCTGTAGCCAAAGGATTCCAAAAAAGGAACCATAGCCACTGAGCTATGCTGGCTGGCACGAACCTTTTGCAGACACAAAAAGGAGTGTTGGAAAAAACAAACACACACACACACACCACACACACACACACACACACACACACACACACACACACACACACACACACACACACACACACCACCCACACACACACCACACACACACCCACACACACACACACACACACACACACACACACCCACACACACACACACACACCCACACACACACACACACACACACACACACAAGCCTCTCTGCACCCACGAGCGGTGCGCTCAAGGGTCGTGGACACCTGATAGCAGTCCCCACGCCCGTTTCTGTGCTGCTGGCACGTGGTGGTGGCCTCCTTTGCTGTTGCGCAGCTTGGCGGCCCTGGCCTGGGCGCGTGTGGGCAGCTGTCGTGCTGCTGAACTTCGAATCCTCCTGCCGCTGGGGTACTTCATCCGGGAGTCCTTTGGCATTGTCGGGGGTGGTCTCCCTGTAACATCACGACTTCACTGGACCATAATCTTGTTTTGGGGTGGGCTCCCCTGTTTACACTCACTGGCCCAATTTTGGTGACTTTCATTAATTTTGCTGGTGCAATTCTGTTTTGGTTTCTGGCGTATTTTTGCCTGCTGGCCAACGAGCCCTTGCAATCTTACAACAGTGCCTATCAGACAATTTGCGAGAGTGTACAACAGTTTTGGCGACGACCGACCTCCTGGTATAGATCATTTGGATTTCGGACATCGAGATTGCAGCAACCACACAGGTGTACCTTCGACCTTGCACAAGCAATTGGTGCAGCACGGTCCCAAGTCCGTGGGCAACGGCTCCTACTGGTGACATTTAGCATTTTTGTTTTGATTTTCTTATTGATTCAATCAACAACACCTGCCGTTGTCAGAGGTGAGGGTTTCATCATTTCCATGGATGGTGAAGGAGCTATCTTGGAGCTGGCCTCCCTGGTAGCGAAAGAACATGGAGAGGGGCCCAAGACGGTCTTAGGACCATCCAGCTATGCTAAACCAACTGTTAAGAGAAGCTATCGAAGGGCTGTTCGGAGGGCCATGCAATGCGGCTACACATGGTACAAAGGCTGCTTGTTCACCACATCCTCCAGATCGGCCTCAGTTTGCCCTCCTTCTGAATCCCATGTCACTGCAAGCACTCCGACGGTGCAACCTTCTAAGAGGCATCAACGGCAGAGAATGCTATGCCTCACATGGAACAGTGGTGGCTTGGCCCAGGCAACCTGGGATATGTTTCAGCAATGGGCAGACAAACAGGAAGTGGATTTCATCACCATACAAGAAACACATTGGCAATTTACTTCAGAATGGACACAATCAAACTATCATTGCATCCATAGCGGTTACTCCAATCGTCAGGCTGGTATCCTCTGCATGGTTTCGAAACGACTATGCCAGGCGCACCACCTTTCTTGGACTGAGGTTGATCCAGGGCGGTTATTGCATCTCAGGGTGCATGGAGAATCCAGAAGCATTGATTTTTTGACGGTCTATCAACATGTTTTTTCCAATGACAGATTAGAACAGAGACAGACCTTTCTTGACCAACTGAACAATGTTCTGAGTCGAATTCCACAAAGGAATATGCTGGTTCTTTTGGGCGATTTCAACACATCATTGTTGACGAAATCGAAGGTGGTTGGATCTGGACAATTTGTGCACAATGGACGAAGACAATCAGGCACACAGCACACTGACTCCAGTGAACTGCATGATCTTTTGCGTCAGCACTCATTACTTGCACTGAACACCTGGATGGTTGACAATACGGCCACGTTTGTGAACGGCGCTGTAGCCTCCAGGTTGGACTACATCTGTTGCAGACAAGTTCATGCTGACCAAACTGCCAAAGAGGTTCATGCACTACCTGACTTTTTCATGCGCAGTGCCACTGGAGCTCAACATGTACCACTGCTGGTATCCCTGATCAGGAGATGGACACCCCCAGCCCAACAAGTTTATGCAAATGCATGGACCTATCGACAAAGGCTGGAACTGTATCAACGCTGGCAACAACCAGATCAGTACATGTTAGATCTTCAACATGACATACATGCACAGGTGTCCGGTATCCCACCCACAGCTGCTCCTATGGTGGCGCTTCACTCAGCCATGAATCGGATTGATGCCAAGAGCTTCAACAGTAGCCGAGCTCAACCTATTCATCAATTTGATCTCACCCCATTTCAGGCGTTTCAACATCATGAACGTGAATTGCGTGAACTTCCTATCAACACATGTGATATTTCTTCACTGTTGCAGGCTTGGTTTCACATTACCAAACGCCAACAAGCTCGAACACAGATGAATAGAACAGCAAAGCGTGCACGTAAAGCCAGACTTCAGAGAGTTTTTGATCAGGCTGATGAAGCTGAACGTGCCAAAGACCATTTCAGACTGTACCAAGCTGTACGATCCTTGGCACCCAAACAGAAGTTGCAACGTATTCAGCTTCGACATGATGATGGCACCCTGGCCAACCCAACTCAGGCCGCCGACATGTTGCAAAAGTGGTATGAAACATTGTACAACGCACCTGCCTCAGCGTATGATCCTACTCCTTTCACATGGCCATTCACTGCTGATGAACTATTGCAGGGCTTTTTGAAGTTGCCCATGATGAAATCACTGGCACCAACATATGCACCAGCACCAGTATGGCACATGGGCGCTTGGGCTGTTGTACAATATCTTCACCCAATTTTACTTCAGTGGAGCGCCTCCGGCAGGCTACCCAAAGAGTGGAGCGACGGCTTCTTGACGTTCCTCCCCAAACCGGGTGGCACAGGTGGGGACCCCGCCTCTTTGAGACCGATTTCACTGTTGGAACCTTCTGGCAAAGTGATTCTTGGATTGGCCGCCCAACACCTGTTGAAGGAGACGTGGTGGCTTCTGCAAATGGCACCACAATTCGCCTACCTCCCCAGGCGTGGCTGTAATGACGCAATAGGGCGTCTGATGGCACATCTCCGACAGGTCAGGAACAGGTTAGGGCAACTGCAGTATCCTGTGCACAGATCTGCATCAGGAGAACCACAGCCTGAGCTCTATGGAGGGCTTACTCTTTCACTGGACCTTTCGAAGGCATTTGACCAAGTGGATCGTGCCCTGCTCTTCCAGGGACTGATGGACATGCAAGTGTCATCTGATTTGATAGCACTCCTGCGTAGTATCTATCATAGCACTGGTTTTGAATTTGTGCACAAAGGGGAATTTCGACGGTTTTCGACATTCAAGGGCATACGTCAAGGCTGCAAATGTGCTCCAATACTTTGGACGTTGTATTTCATTCAGATTTTCAATGCATTGCATGATCATTGTCCTTGGGATTGGCTGCAACGATGCATCACAGCTTTTGCTGACGATATCTGTCAGCATGACGAATTTTTCTCACCAGAGGATTTTGCTGTTTTACTGCGTAGAGTGGGGCATTTGATGGACTGTTTGGAGAATGCTGGACTTCCCATTCACTTGAGCAAGACAGTGGCGCTTTGCCGCATGACAGGAAAACGCATGCAGCTCATTCAGAAGCGTTTTTTCCACAAAACTGCACAAGGGATGTTTTTACGTATTCCACGGACCAATGGAAACTTCACTCTTGTCAAACTGGTGAACAATCATTCCTACCTTGGTGTGAAACTTTCCTATTTTGATTTTGAGACTCTCACAATGGCACATCGGCTGAAGTCAGGTACAAGAACCCAACAACTCTTGCACAAGTGGTTACATTTGAAGTGTGGACTGAAACCGCAACAACGTGTTAAGATTTGGCAACAATGTGTCCTGTCCAGTTGTCTTCATGGGTTAATTCACACGGGCTTTACTGTTAAAACTTTGTTGAGCTTTCACAGAGCATGTCTATTGCACTTGAGACGCATCTTCAAAGAACCAGTTCATCTTACAGTGGAGTCTAACGTGGATTTCTTGACCTCGCATGGCATTTTGCCTCCCCTGGTGCGTCTGCGTGATCTTTGCAACAGCACTGAAAGGCGTGAACATCTCAGAGCTTCTCAACTTCAATGTGATGACATTTTGCACATTCAACCACCAGTGCCATTTGACCAACTACGACAGGAAATTGACCTTGCTCTACATCAGATCTACGGCGCTGACCTCTGTGACAGACCCTCAGATCTGCTGAGACCAGTGCAATGCAATCTATGCCACTCCTGGTACAGCACCATTGCGGCCTTGAGGAGACATTGGATGCTTCACCATGATGTTCGACCAGGCCAGGTTCAGCAGGTCACCAGCCATGACAGCTGGCAGGGCCTTCCAACATGTTCAACCTGCCACAAGAAATTCACAACATGGGCAAACTTCAGAAAACATATACAGTTTGCGTGCTGTGGACCTTCTCAGGCCGATCAGGCAGCTGACTTGGAGCACAGACTCAACGTTGTGGAGTTTCTGCACTACTCCAATGGGGCGCACTTTCAGGCATTGATTGAACGTCCTGATCTTCTCAGATACATGAAGTCACATTGCATTATATGTGGCAAACATGTGATGTCCAGCAGAGGCATGTTCATCCATTGGTCCACAGATCATCCTGCGGAATTTCAACAACATGGCAAAGCTCTGGAAACGGTCCTCAGAGATCTGAAACCTACTTCACCATGCTCCTTATGTGGATGTCAATTTACCAGAAGTCATCGATGTGTCATTCATAGCCAGATTGCTATGCACTCGGCACACACCATGCCACCACCTTCAACTGCTGACAGCACTGGGAATGCCCTACATGTTTGCAATTTGTGTCAGAAGGCGTATGTGACCAAGCATGGACTCCGACAACACATTCAGCGCTATCACAGAACCTTGGAAGTCAATGACTCAGAGGAATACCTTGATATGCAACAAGCACGTGAAATCTTGGTTGAGGCTGTGGAGACAGATGACTGCGCCTCCTTGCTGCTGAATCCCATGGTCTTGGAATACCTTGGCACGTGGTGTCCTATTTGCAAGACCTCATTTGTGCAACGCAACATATTATCCAGGCATTTGAGACATCATCACTCGACGCTGTGGAATGATGCAGAGAAATTTGCAATGGAACTGGCTGCCATGTATTGTCATGATGGCACATGTCATTGTTCGACGAAACAGGCTACCAAACACATTTGCACAATTTTTCTTCAATACAGCATGCTTCTTCATCAGACATTGAGGTATGCTGGAGTGACAGAACCTATGCTGGGTGTTGCAGGGGACAATTTGCCCACGGCACCATCTCTGGCACCAACAACGGCACAGCACATCGCTGCTCTGGTGTTTAATGGACAACTGGATCAACTCTATTTGCAGCCGGCCCTCAGATTGAGATTGACCATTCATTGTTGTTTCTGTACAGCCACCTTTCGCAGCGGTGACTCTTTGTCAGAACATTGTCGTCATGCACATGCTGAACTTTGGAATCGAAGTCTTCCAGCCTATGAGTTTTTGCGTTGGATTCTTTTTGGAGTCAGTGGATGCTGTTGCAATCCAGGTGCTCACTATGGTGATGAGATGCACGATTGCATTTCCCTACGACAGGTTGCTATGGTCTTTGAGGACCTTGGAATGCCGATTTTTATTCCTTACTGCTTCAAGGCCAAGGACATCATTGATCTGTTGATTAACCTGGTGAGTCCCAATCATTTGCAAGAGCTTACAGTGAATCTTATGATGCGTCGATTTGGAAGTTTGTGGCAACACAGAGGTCTGCTCCAGATGCTGCGGGTGACATGCTTGGTGTGTCAAGCCAATGTGCCACTTCAACGGATGCAAGCACACTTGAGAGCAGAACATGGTATGCACCTGCCAAGGTTTTCCTTTCACATGAACCAGTTGGCTGACATCTTCACAGCGCTGCACAGCCCTGACCCAGCCTGTGACTATTGTGGTGAATACCTGCACTCTGTCATCAATGCTGATGGTATTGAACTGCTAGTCCGAGAACATCTCCGCATTTGTCCTCTGATGATGCAGATTTCGGTGCTACTCAGTCATCCCATTTGGGAGCGTGATTTTCATCCTGTTGTGACATGGCCGACCAATGAGGTGATGCTGGAAGCCCACCGACAGCGCACGCAAAGACGCTGGCACTTCCAAGCTCCACCCTCAGAACCAGCCGACAGTGCACTGTTGATGTATGCAAACTGGGCCAAACTTTTTTTGGATGATGACTGGATGGTGCAACACATGTCACACAACTGCCTAGTCTGTGGACGTTTACACATCAGTCAACACCAGTTTTTGAAGCATCTCATGATTGACCACAACTTCCATCAATATTTGACGGAACAGCTACATCACTTGTTGCTCATGACCCAGCAGACCAGAATGTGTCTCTACTGTGGCTCAACTTCACATGCTCATGCAGTGGGCAAACGGTGCATCGTGATCTTCAACCTTGCCACCGCCTTGTGCAATGGCTGGGACCACAGAAGATATGGGGGATTCGAATGTCGACCAGGCCACCAAGATATGGGAACACATTTTGACAGCCAGTCAACTGCGCTCCATGGGCCTCAACGTGGACAAACCACAACAACCAGGGCAAACAGCCAAACGACTCAAAACAGAGAAGGCCAAACAGATGCCAGTGAAACCCCGTGGAAACGCTCCAGAAATGCTGCAACTGATGGCAAGAATGGTGTTGAGACAGGAAGACACCATCAATTCTTTGCTGACAGAACATCAGTTCCTGGTTCATGTCAATATTGGCAACGGGAGCATTCTTCCGGACCTCATTCAGGTCACCCAGAATTGGAAGACCGACCAGTCAGGCGCCAAGATCCCATTGAGACATCAGCTGGCCTCCACCATGATGACCCTGCTGAGAGACCGAGTTCAGAAGCTGAGTGTGTCCAAGACGGACGACGAGGTGGTCAAGGAGTGCTGGCGCTTTCATGTGCTGAACCAGAACATGGAGATGCCGTTTCTGCGCTGGAATCCGAAGACGCAAAGCTTGGAACCCACAGCCGACAAATGTCTGACCATTGCCGAGACCCTGAAGCACCTGGAGGGCATAGTTCGACTGATGACAGACTGCACGACCACAGTACGCTTCCACTCGATGCGACGGCTTCCGGACACACCACAACAAGCCACTCCCTGGATCTGGACGGTCTCGTCACGGAACAGTCCAGAACTGTGGCATCAAGTCAAATTCCTGACTTTTCATGCCTGCTGGCAGCTGATCCAATGCCGAGTCAAGAGCCACACAATGCAGCGATCAGCGATGGCTCAACAACTGAGCAAAATGCTGTGAGCAGACGACTGGTGAGGTTACTTCTTAACCCCACCAGGACCTTGTGCTATGCCAATGCTGCATTGCAGTGTTTAGCTTGGGTGAGCATTGTCAGCTCCAATTTGGCCGCCAGTGCATGGCGCTCTGGCTTTGAGCTGTTGCAAACCTTGACAGCCTGGACTCCATTGCCATTGACGCTGTACAACTTGGCACCTTTTGATGCACTCTTCCCAGGGGGTGACTGGGGCAAGGGTGAAAAAGATCGACAGAACGATCTGATTGACTTTACCTCTCACATCTTGATGCAGATGGCTCCTCAATTTGTGAATCATGTTTGGGTACCGCAACCTGCTCTACTTCAAAGCTACGTGGGCACGGAGTTGCAGGATGAAAAAGGTCATGAATTGCAGCCGGTTACATTACCCATTTTTGACATCACGTTGGATCACTGCACATTCACTGATTTGATTCAGCATTGGCACGACTCCTCAGGTCTTCGTCGATCATTTAGCGAGGCCTCAGCAGCACTCTGTTTTGCAATTGATAGACGTGTCCCACCACATTTTCGCAAATGCAATCAGATTGTGGATTTGCAACATGGACTGATTCAGATTCCTTATTTCAATGCTGATTCACAAGTCTGTTGGAAGAACTACCGCATAGCTGCATTGGCCTTCCACATTGGTCAGACTGCACGAAGCGGTCACTGGCGTGCGGCCTTGTTTCATTGCAACAGATGGTTTGTCTACGATGATGGCAAGCTTCCTGAACAGATGTCAGAACTCACGATTGATATTCAGCGTCAAGTGAATTTGATTTGGCTGATTGATGCCGAACTTGACAGGACTCCATTAGCCACGATAGCCGCTGCGGCTGCTACTGCATAGCATTGTTGCTGGGCAGAGTGGGCTGGGCAGAGTGGGCTGGGCAGAGTGGGCCGGGCAGAGTGGGCTGGGCAGAGTGGAAGCCTTGCCGAGCTGCTGCTTTGGCGCTGCGCATCTGAGCTGTGGCTACTGAGAGGGGCTTCCTTGGCCATCGGAGGGTTTCATTTCCTGTAACCTTGGATGTTTCTTTCTAGGTCGGTTTTTCACCTTTTTATGGACTCCTTGGACGTTGGACTTCCATACAATTCGATTTGATGGCTTGGAATTTCACCATCTGATGCTTCTCTTCTCACATTTTTCTGCATGTCTCTTTTTACATTCCTTGCTGCTCTCCAATACGAGCTTTTGGCATTGGAAAATTGGATCTTTTCTGATCCGACGGTGGCCTACGGGCCTAGCATAGCTGGATAAGACCTTCTGTTCACTGCTGGACCTGCAAAGTGCAACAGAAGGCCGTGGTACAACAATTTCCACGTGTGGCTTGCTTGCCGACTTGAAAGAGTCGTGGGGTCGCAAAACACACACACACACAAACACACACACACACACAAACAAACACACACACACAAACAAACACACACACACACACAAACACACACAAACACACACACACACACACAAACACACACACACACAAACACACACACGAACACACACACGAACACACACACGAACACACACACACACACACACACAAGCCCCTTTGCATCCAGAAGCGGTGCCTCGAAGAGCGAGGAGCTCTAGGCCCCCACGTGACGTTCCTGCGCTGTGTCTTCATTTGAGCCATTGATCCGTCATTTCTTTGCTGCCGCTGCCATTTTGGTCTTTTTCACAATTCAATTCCGCAATACTTTCTTTGAGTTGTGGCTCCACGTTTGGATTGAATCGAGAGGCCTCATAGCCATACCTCTCATTGCCTCAGCAACACGGCGACTGAATTCTCCTGGCGATTGCACACCCACTTTGGCCTTTTGCTTGGTCTCTGGATCCTGATTTCTTGTTGGATTTCCCTTGCACAACTTTTCTCTTTGGACCAGATCTCATCATTTGATTTCCCTGCTTTCTGCGGAGTGGGCTTCCGGACACTGACTGACCTGCAGGGATTTCATACGACACCGGAATTGCCTGAACAATTTTTCTGTGTGGATCAAACATCAGTGGATTTCCCTGCTTTCTGCGGAGTGGGCTTCCGTACACTGACTGGCCTGCAGGGAAATCGCAAGGCATTGCAGTTTGGACTTAGTTTCGGGTTTGGCAGTTCAATTCCTCAGATATCAGCAGATTTTTATTTCGATTCCCCTGCTTCCTGCGGAGTGGGCTTCCGGACACTGACTGGCCTGCAGGGGAATCATACATCAATCCAACCACTTGGGTCTAAATTTGGCGCTGGCGCCTCTTTTTCAGTGGCTTCAACAGACCTTTTTGAGTCCCCTGCTCGCTGCGGAGTAGGCTTCCGAACACTGACTGGCCTGCAGGGGACTCACACGACAGAAACAAACGATTTTGAGCCGCGATTTGATTCAGACACGTCACATTGGTCTTGGTTGGACGACTGGATTCTAACAGCAACTTGGTTTTTACAGCGGCAGCTCTCGGCAACGCACTGCGGGTTTGGCTCCGTATTTTCACTGACTGGCCTGTTGCCCGAGAGCCTGCTTACAGCGGATCAACACCTTTTTACTGGCCACCAATATTGGATACAGTTTAATTTTCTCAAAACAGTTCATTTGCCAATTTCAGACAGTCGAACAACATTCTGCAGGGTGGGCTCCTGGTTTACGCTGGCTGACCTGTTGTTCGACTGTGAGCTCATACAAGGGTTGGGCACCCTGGCTGATTGTCCCATTGAGATTTTTCAAGCCTTGTACAACATCAGGGGGTGGGCTCCCGCTTGCTGGCTGGCCCTTGTGGGTTCTCTGTTTTTTGGCATCGACGTTGGTATTACGATTTTTCATTGGTACTTATTTCAAGCGGCTTCAACAGTGGATCATTTGTTTAATTTGGTTTTTCAGCTGCGATCACACACTCCTGCTGGCTAAAGGTGCCCTTGGGTGGTTTTGTGATCCTCTTCGACTGTCTTTACAAAACATTTCATTATCTCACGACACAGCTTTTGGAACAAGTGGACAGCAGCACCAGCTTCGATCTGTTTCTGAGTGCAAGTCTGGTCCCAAGTCCAGACCCTGGTCTCGACACAAGGCTTGGCATTGGTTTCTTTTGGGCCTCTGCTTCATTCTACTGAACATTCAAATGCTGCAGACCAGGAGGGGTGAGGGTAGTGACCTAGCCATGGAGGTCACGGAAGTCCGGCATCAGATCCCACACAACCTTGGTGAGGGGACGAAGCTACATGGCATGCAGCCTTTAGCGTGCGCAGGCACACAAGCACGGCATGAAGCTGCTCAAAGGAATTCTCAGAAGGTGAAGAAACGCAGCCTACAGCGGGCTTATCGCAGAGCGCTACAACAGGGACTGGCCTGGTACAGAGGTAGCCACTACACTGTCCAAGAGCTTGAAAACATGGGTTGCTCACTACCCACCGGTCCTGCTGCACCTCCAGAACGAGAGTTCATTCATCATGACCTACATCGATGCAACCGTCAGCATGCTCCCAAAAGGCGCATGACCTTCTGGCAATGGAATTGTGGGGGACTCTCCATCTCTAAGCTGGACGAGGTGAAAGCTTGGTTAGCTCTCAATCAGGTTGACATTGCGGTCATGGTGGAAACCAGATGGACATATGATGCAACGTGGACTGACTCTGAATGGAATATGGTTCATTCAGGTGAGGGTGCACATCGGGGCAAAGGAATTTTGATTCTTGTTTCGCGTCGAATTTGCAACTCAGCGCAAATTCAATGGCAATTCCATGACAGTGGACGCTTGGTGCACTTGCGCTTGAAACAACATCCCAGAAACTTGGATATTGTAGCCTGCTACCAACATGTTTTCCAACCTACACAAAGTTGCCTCCAAGCACGTGAACGATGGTGGGGTCTTTTGGAACGGGTCCTGGCTGGCCTTCCCACCAGGAACTGCCTGGTGATGTTAGGAGATTTCAACAGCTCTTTACAGGCCTCTCCAAGAATCTCAGGCACATCAACCTTTCTCTGGAATGGACGCTCTCATAGAGGCACTTCACATGCGGACCATCCAAGACTGCTTCAGATTTTGCGCCATTTTGCATTGGTAGCGCTGAATACGTGGTCCTCTGCCCTGGGCCCAACGTATGTGCATGGTCACACGGCCAGTCGGCTGGATTACATTTGTGTCAGGCAAATGTATGCTGACGGGACAGCGCGACGAGTGCGGTATTTGTGGGATTCACCCTTCATATCACAGACCACTCATGGCCATGTCCCGATGTTATGCACCCTGGCGAAATTTTGGATACCTGACCATGCACACCACAGGATTCAACAGGTGACCATGCAACAGCGCCAGTCCAGCAGACAGGCCTATCTGACGCAATCACCAGCCTGGATGGAGTTTTGTGACCGTTCCCATGACATGTTGGTTGAACACTTTGCCGACACCACGAAGGATGCAGATGTTTTCATGAATGATTTACACAGTAGCATGCTGCAGCTCTTTGTGACTCACTTTCCAGCGGGCAAGAAGGAGAGTTCCACATCGACCTGGAAGCCTGCCCTGCCTATACTGCTCAACAAATGGCAACATCGACGCCTGATGCAGAGGCCTGGGCTGCCGACTCTGCGTAACATATTCAAATGTTGGCATCATGCATCTCAGTTTGTCAGATTGAAAAGAACCCATCAGAAGTTTGCCTCACAAATTCGAAAACAAAAGTTTGATGATGTTGTTAGCTGTGCTGCCAGAGCTGCGGCTCAACATGACACTCACAAGCTTTTTCAACTCATTAACAAATTTGCTCCTAAACAGCCACGGAAACAGATTCAGCTGCGTAATCATGATGGGGTGATGGCCAGTCCTATTGAGGGTGCTGCCCTGTTGAACAAGTATGTGGAAGACACTTGGTCTGGTCCGCAATGCTTGCATCTGACCTTTGAGCAAGCTCCAGGTGTACCTTTCACGGTGAGCCAGCTTGAAACAGCGCTTGCATTGATACCCACCACCAAAGCGGTCGCAAAACCATTCTCACCAGGAGTGGTATGGAGACAACATTCTGCCATACTTGCACCCCTTCTTTATCAGAAACTTTGTTTTTGGTGGTCATTTAATCCCCCATGTATACCCAGCGCATGGCGACATGGATGGTTATTTCTCATTCCGAAACCATCACGTCCTCCAGTGGTCCCTCAAAATTTGCGGCCGCTGGCTCTGCAAGAGCCAGTAGGCAAGGCGGTGATAGGGCTCCTAATTCATCTGGCCATGCGAGAGGCTTCCAATCATTTGATTCTTTTTCCAGTTTTGGCTTATGTTGAACATAGATCGACACTGGATGCGATCAGAAGGGTTAGCCTTCACTGTGCAGCTGTCCGTTTGCTTCTGAGCCAACAAAGATCAACGCCTCATACCAGAGCAAATCATGCCATTAGATATAATCTCTTTGGGGGTTGCCAGGTATGCTTTGACCTTAAAGGGGCTTTTGACAGTGTTCATCGTCGCAAACTTTTTTCCAGACTTCATGAATTGCACATCAGTCCTGCCATCCAAAATCTCCTGAGCACCTGGCATGAAGCAACTTGCTACTACGTTCAACATGATCAAGCAGACACGGCTGTTGATGTTGGCAAGGGAGTACGCCAAGGATGCAAGGCGGCGCCAGGATTATGGAATGGGTTTGTTGTTCTGATGTTACATGATTTAATGACACAACTTCCCTTTGACTGGATACAAAGGTGTATAACAATCTACGCTGACGACATCCACATAGGGGATTCTTTTGTGACATTGGATGAGTTTCGGTTTTTCCAACAAGCCCTGGGCATTTTTGTGACAACTTTGACCTCCATGGATCTGACTCTCAACACGGGCAAATCAATTGCCATTTTGGAGCTGCGGGGCCAACAAGGTCGTGCAATCAGGCGACAATTTGTGAGGAAAGATCACACTGGAGAGAGCTTGAAAATCACACCAATCGCTGCTGCAGACATTTTCATTCCCATCAAACAGACTGCAAAATACCTGGGCGTGATGATTGGATATGGCAACTTCGAAGATGCCAGTTTGAAACATCGTTTGAGCTTGATGCACACGGGATTCCGACGACTGCAGCGGTGGCTCACTGGAAGACATAGATTGACCATTGCACAACGCTACAAACTTTGGATCACTTGCATCTATCCTATTTTGAGCTACGGCATTTTTGCAATGGGGTTGACACAAGTTGGCATCCAGATAGCTACAACACAGATGATGACAATGCTACGCAAACTGATGCATGACCATTCTTACATTACACGCAGAACCAATGCTCATGTGTTGACATTGCACAAGTTCCAGTCACCGGCGCAATTGCTGCATGGTACTGCAGCTCGACTTTTGAGGACCCTGACAGAGCGAAGTGCACAACTCCCTTCACATGATTTGGTGCATACCATCACTTGGACACATTTGCCTGATTTGCTATCTCGGTTGGATCATTTGCAGGCCACAGTTTCCTTGGAGACGCCTACGTCATTTGGACCAGAGGCCTGTGATACCACACCATTTTACCAATGTGCCAGATGTGATTTTTGCACTGACAATGTCAGCAATTTCAGACGACATTGCACAAAGGCACATGGACATGCTACTTTTCGGACTCAGTTTGTCAAGCAATCAGCCTTTACCACTGATGGATTACCTACATGTCGTTTTTGCACAACACGATTTTCCACATGGCGCATGTTTCAGAACCACATTGACCGGGGATGCCAGGAGCTTCGAGCTGGTCCTGAGGAGTTCATTGATTCCCAGCGGGAACCAGGCAGCCTGTCCAACCTCATGAGCACGTTGCAACCGCAGATGGCGGCAGCAAGGGGCATGCGTATGATCACAGCAGATGAATTGCACAATTTGAATTTGCAGGCTTTTGGACCACGCCTGCTTCACATTGTGCATGAGCGAGAGTGGGACAAGGTTGAGCAGGAACGTGAGGCGTGCAGCTACCTTGCATCCAAATGCATCATCTGCTCGTTCCAATTCAGCAGATGCCAAGAACTTCATCAACATTTCCGACAGCAGCATCCCGAGTTATGGGAGCACGCACCTCAGAAGGCGGTCCAACTCACGAATTTGTATTCCTCAGAAAGTCCTTGTGGATGTTGCGGTGCACTTTTCAAAACTCACAGCTGCCCAACCTGGTCTCAGATTGCGGTGTTGTTGGTGAACGGCGCTGCTTTGAATGCCCCAGATGCGGCACCCCTACATGAAGTGCGCCAACGCTGTGAGCTGTGCTTAGAGTGTTTTTCAACTCCAGCAGCCCTTGTCCAACATTTGCAGGCTCACCATGGACTTCAGGGTCTGAGCTACAATGAAAGCAGGGACTCACTGGATGGATCCTCAGCATGCTCACATTGCGGCCAATTATTTCTTACATTGGCTGGGTTGCGGTCTCACATAGTGCAAGGCCGATGTCAGTTTTTCAATCCCCAGGCGACGGCCGAGACGTTGCCTGTGGACAACATGTGGAAGGAGGCCTGTTTGGACGGCAAACTCTTGGAAATTTTGAGAACACCTGCAGCACGCATGCGTTTGACAATTGTTTGCCAGGCATGTGGCAAGGGCTGTCAACGTGCTTCAGATCTCTCATTACACCTTCAATCTGCCCATTCCAGATTGTGGAGACAGTCTCAAAGGCTCACGATGATCTTGGTCGATGTTTACTATCAATATCAGTGCTTTTGCAACCCAAGCACAGGTGTCAAACGGGCCAATCATATTTGCTTGCCTTTCAGGCAACTTGCAATGGCATTTCATCGACTGGACATGGAGCCCTTTGCCCCCACGGTCATAACGGATCAGGCATTGAAGGATATCCTTGCAGCCTCATTGCAACATGACATGAAGTATCGGCTGGAACAAGCTCTGGTGCACCGAAAGTTTGCAGACACCTGGCAGGATCCAGGACTTTTGCAATTCCTGCGCACCATCTGTCTTCTCTGTGGAGAGCGCCATCAACCTGCTGATTTGACCTTGCACTTCCGAGAGGAGCACAACTGCAGACATGAGATGTTTCTTTTCTACATGGAACAACTCTTGCCGACAGTTTTTGCTTTGAATCTGGATGATTTTCAATGCCGTTTATGTGGACTCATTTACAATTTGCCTGCTGCATTACGGCCTGATGAATCTTTGTCTGATCGAGCACAATTGGCCCATTCTCACCTGAAGGGATCCTGTCCAGTGTTGATCCAGCTGGCCCAGCTCTTTGGTGCCTTGCTGAATGGAAGTAGCCTCCGCCATGGGACCACCCGACTTGGCGGCCTCTGCTCAGATGGAGGAGGCATTCGGGGCTCTGGCATCACTGTTTGTGGACCACACACTGGCCCTTCCGGAGAATCCCAGGCAGACCAAAGCGCGCAAGCGCGACGGGCCAAAAGGCCACGATGCAGAGATGGTAGACCCTCCACAAACCGGAGATCAACCCACACCCGCCATGAGAATGCTGACAACCATGGCTCAGCTGCTGATCAGACACGATCAAGAACTTCAGGGCCTTCGAAGGATGGATCAATACATTCTTTTTTTGAATCCAGATCCGACAGGAGCGCTCCACTTGCTCCTCCACGAGACAGTCCAGTGGAAGGAGAAAGCCGAGAAGATGGAGGACTCATCCCTGACTCAGATGATGCCGCTGAGACAGCACCTGATGCTAGCCTTGCTGACCAGCATGAGGAACAGGCTGGCCAAGCTCATGACGAGCAAGGAGACCGATCAGATCTACATCACCTCGGCCGACAAGGGCCTGATTCTTGCAGACCGCAGCTTCCCCTACCACCGCTGGGATCCGAAAACCCAGATGTTGGTTCTGGACAAAAAGACCCCAGTGAGTGCCAAGAAGATGGATCAGCACTTGGAAGAGCTGGTGGAGATGATGCAGGACCGGGAGCTGGTGATGCGTTTCCATGCCCTGAGAGCCCCGGACCCCAAGAGCGATCGCGTCGTCCCCTGGCGCCTCCAGATCAACCTTCGGAGCGACAGGGCCTACGACCTGCTCTTTCATCTCGCTCACAATTCGATATGGATGGCAGTGGGTGCAACGATGAAGCAGCATACCCTGCATCAAACCCCTATGGCAACCGCTCTTCAGAGTATGTTGGGCCAATCCAAGGGCCACGGGAAGGGCAAACAGAAGGTGCACAAGAAATCCCAGACCAAATCAGTGTCCTGAGCCCTGCTCTGGTGGCCACCTTGACCCAATGCCTATGTGGATTGCGGCTCACAAATGACCGCAATTGGTGCTATGGCAACAGCATCATTCACAGCCTTCTTTGGGCGCTTGTGAGTTTCCAGGATCCAATGACGGACCTGTGGGGGGCACATTTTGCTGAGCTCATTTCGTTTTTGCAAACGTTTGCCAACAAACCGGCAACACTGCAGCATACAGATTGGTTTCGGCAGATTGTCACAGATTGGGGTGCAGAACTGGGTCAGAAAGATTGCGCTGAATGCGCGCAACGCACACTGGCTTGGCTGCAATCGACTGCATTTGACATGCGATGGGAAAGAAGATTGGACACTGCTGCAGGGATTCAAGTGCATGATCACAGTCGCAGATTCACTCCCATCACATTGACTCTCTCACAACATGACCATGACATGGGTTCTTGCAGTTTGAATTCCTTGGTGACAGCCTGGGTTCAGGAGAATGCGATGCGCACTGCGCTCTTGGATGCACCGGTCTGCGTCTGCATACACATTGACCGGTACTATCGGTCTGAGGCTGGGGACATTGTCAAAGGCCTGTGCAGAGTAGACATTGAATCAGAAGTGACATTGCCCATTTTCCGAAACTCCAATTTGCTCTGTTCCAATGCTGGCTACATTCCAGTTGCTGCTGTGGCACATTTTGGACAAGACTTGGCTGGACATTGCAAAGCGATTTTGAAGATGCAGCCTACTGTGCTGGGTCAGACAACACCAGCAGCTTGGCTCATCACTGAAGATGATTGCTTCCCCAAAGCCATTTGGCAATACCCCATATGGTATGCCAGCAACGTGGTAGTGATCTGGATGGTCCGTACGGACTGCTTGCGCCTTCCCATGTATTGTGCTCCACAGACAGCACATGAATCAGCTCATGAATCAGATCCCAACCTGACCAATGCGGAGACAACCAATTCGACAGCTCCTATGGAGAATGACTTTCTGCGGCTGCTTCAGGCTCAACCAGGAGCCAGGATTGACGAGGCACAGCAGACACGTGGCGACTCAGGAGACTTCTTTTCCTAGCAGAAATTTTCCAAGGCAGTTTCATGGCCTGAAGTTTCCATACCATATGGAACCGACGATACCATGTCGTTGCAGGCTGGCACTAACCTTTTGGCAGATATCAAAAAGGTGTGTAGGAAAAAAAACACACACACACATACAGCCATTCTTCTATGTTTGTTGCTTGCTTGCAGGACCATTTCAGGCATTTTCCATCATTTTCCAATAAACACTGTTCCCAGTTTCATTTGTTTTCCTTCCCCCAAGTCCATTGGTAGAGAGCCCCAGCGGTAGGGACCCACTGGGTTTTTTTTGACATGTCATAGCCTGTCATAGCATCCGAATCTCCAGTCATCATTGCATGAACGGAACATCTGTAGGAACAATTATGACCTTGTTTTACCAATTTTACCCATATTAGTGACTAAATAATGGATTTGAATGGGATAATTCCTCCATTTATAGTGTATTTTCCCATATTTTCCCATGAGGTTCCCACCTTTTCCCATATTTTCAATGGTAAAAAAAACATAGTTTCCCGTGTCAATCTCCCTTGAACCAAGCCACATTCCTGTTCCATGTCGAGGAGCTGCCGGTGCCAACCGATCTCCCATCACCCACCGAGGAAGGTGCGAAAGGAGCAGGGTGGGACCTCGAAGCAGGGCAGGACACGGGGATAGCGAGTAAAATGTGGATTTCACCCATTTTTAACATTTTTAAGCCACAGATTTAACCATTAATCATCTAACCATTAATGATACACGAAGGAAGAACCGACATGATTATTGTCTATTGATTTAACCATTAATCATCTAACCATTAATGATACACGAAGGAAGAACCGACATGATTATTGTCTATTGATTTAACCATTAATCATCTAACCATTATATAATGATACACGAAGAAAGAACTGACATGACTATTGTCTATTGATTTAACCATTAATCATCTAACCATTAATGATACACGAAGGAAGAACCGACATGATTATTGTCTATTGATTTAACCATTAATCATCTAACCATTAATGATACACGAACGAAGAACCGACATGATTATTGTCTATTGATTTAACCATTAATCATCTAACCATTAATGATACACGAAGGAAGAACCGACATGATTATTGTCTATTGATTTAACCATTAATCATCTAACCATTAATGATACACGAAGGAAGAACCGACATGATTATTGTCTATTGATTTAACCATTAATCATCTAACCATTAATGATACACGAAGGAAGAACCGACATGATTATTGTATATATAATTTGATTGCTGACGCTGCACCTCAGGGATGGCAGCGCCAAGTGGCACACGGCCACAACTCACATCTTCTCCAAAACCTTGCTTCGCACACTGGACATGTGCGCAAGCACCTCAGCATTGAAATGGTGACCACTCTGCAGGGATGGCCAACCTAAACGTCTCTGCATCAAATCCTGCGGAATTGCAGGTCTCACTTCATCAAAGGCACCGCAGTACCAGCATAAGTGGTCCCAGGCTGGGACACTAGGTTCCTGACACCAAGGACAAAAGTTGTCCACTGCACCAAGCCGCAAGCTTTGATACATTGCAGTGCTGCAAGCAGCACCTACCATGACAGCCTTGCCATGACCATTTTGTGACTCAAACATCTGTCTCGTTAATTTGAAACGCTCTTCATCGTAAAAAAACAAATCCTCTGAGTGCTGTCGCATCTCGACGTTTACTCTTCAGCCAAGCAGAAAAATGCGTAAACCTCCATGTTTCACGAATACCATGATCAAATTTATCCAGCAAAAACTTGAAACGCTCCTGGTTGGGCATATCGAGGAGTTCCATCCAGTCCATAGAGAGCCGACATGCAGCATGACACCATTTCCAAGGTCCAGCGACCTGCCACCCAAACTCTGAAAGCCACCTTTGAACGGTGTGCAACCATGTACCGCATTTTGGCTGCTCATACCAGCGGACACGGCCCGAGATGGCCATTTTGCGCAAAGCGCTTGCAACT
The DNA here is from genome assembly GCA_947184155.2 of Cladocopium goreaui. Classification (NCBI taxonomy): domain Eukaryota; class Dinophyceae; order Suessiales; family Symbiodiniaceae; genus Cladocopium; species Cladocopium goreaui. The sequence goes on from CAMXCT020006675.1 coordinate 191,578, forward strand.
AGAGAGCCAGCCACGAAATGAAGGTCAGAAGTGTGCCCATCCAAAATACATCTCAAATCAGGTGAGCCCAGTGCGTGCACAAACATGAACTTGCGATAAGCAGCCTGCAGGGAGGTCATCTTTGGCATGTGAAAGAAACACCCCCATGCTGCCTTGGGGACAATGCGAGTCCGCCACAACATTTTCTTGGCCTGAAGAGGCACCGCTTTGGTTTTGCAGAGTCTCCGTGCTTGAAGCTCAGCAGCCTGAACACGCTTATTTGCCGTAGAACGAGAAGCCATATTCAAACGATCACAAAAATCGATGCCCAACACCCTTGCTTGTGAGGTCAGCGTTTGCCGAGGAAAACCCACCTGCAGAAGTTCAGCATGTTGAGCCTTTTGACGTGAAATGATCTTCAGCTTGGACATGTTCTCACGAAGGCCCAAGACCTTGCTCCACCACTCCCAAGTCAAAAAGACGCGGCGCGCCTGCGACGGATTGACTGCCACATAGGTCCTGTCATCAAGAAAAACAGCTTGGACAAAGTTTGTACGTTGTTCCTGCAGAGCCACATCCCGTACTGGAGAGGACAGCAAAACATTCAGAGTCAAAGGCGAGAAGGAGTCACCCTGGGGGAGACTTTCTGAGACAATTGAAGCTTGGGGCAAAAAGTTTTGACCCAACTGAAGCCAGCGGTGTTGATCCAGCCACACATGGCTCAACATGGCACACCAAACATCAGGGAAACCAGCCGCTTCCAAAGTCTTTAAAGCCAGACGAGGAGCAACCATGTCAAAGCACTTACTGTAGTCCATAGTCACCAAAATGGAACTTCTCTTTTGGAATGCCTCTTCCAAAGAAGAGACCGCTGTGTCAATGCCACGGCCAGGAATACCACCGTGAGCTTCAGGTGGTAGGACTTGCTGCAACCATCGAGTGACGTTGGCATGACGTGTGATACTTGAAGCAACCACTCTCCAAAGGATAGATTGCACACAAATTGGGCGCATGTTCGAGCCGTGCACTGCACCACCATCTTCAGCAGACATTTCTTTTGGCAGGTGAACCTGCCTCACATGTTTCCATGCTTCAGGCCATTGTCGACGTGCCTGCCAACGGGCCAGCAACTTGGCATACACCTGCCAAGCACGAAGCGGCCAGGCGGCAACTTCGTCTCCAGTCCAACCGTCCGGTCCCGCGCTGGAACCAGAAGATTTGTGCGCGCTCATCCACAAATCTTGAGCATTGATGTTGAAGGAGTCTAACTGGGATCGGCGCCCCTCCCGCTGCCACTGCTGCAAAGCGAAGTCCAGATCGACATTGCTGTATCGATACCAAATAGAGTCCCAGAAACCTTTGAGTTGCTCAAGGCTATCGTTCGGACCATATGTAGACACGCGCCGCCCACCACTGTCATACAAGAGAGAAGGCGAAACAACATTGGCATGATTGTTCAACCATTTTGTGGCCTCACGGCCACCTTTCAGCATGTTCCGCTTCCAAGTGTCTAGCCTCTGCTGCTTGGCAAATTCAGCAACGGCTTGCATTTCATCTTCCACTCTTTGCTCATTGATTGTCCAATCAGCAGAGAAAGCAAGGCTATTCGGCCACGTGCGCTTGATGTTCTGCAACAAGTGTTGAGGACTTCGACCAGCATAAAGTTGGCGTTGATATTCCCTGATGCGACCAAGCAGTTTGGCAAGTTTACGCCAACGAAAGGTTTTGCAGTTGCTTTTGAAATCCACGTCAGTGGATGGAGCAGCGAAGACAGGAAGGCTGCCCTTTGGACGGATGCAAGGTGGCCGCGCCTTTTGCACATTCAAACTTTCCAATGCACGCATAGATGCTGCTTCAGCCATTTGATTGAACTCCAACCATTCCTGTTCAGTATTGCTCTCGCGGGGCACCCTCACATGTTCCCACGCTTTGTCAAGAGCTGTTGTCCAGTCGTTAAGACTCACATTGCCAGGCAAAAAAGACCTTGTCCCTATCATTCGCATTGCTGGATCCACATTGCAAGCAGCTGTAAAAGTACCCTGCAAAATTTTGTGGTCAGAAAAACTCTCATCTCGGTAGGTCAGGTTGAGGCATTCCACTGACCGTGTCGTCTGGAGATAGTCAACACACCTATCCCCATCCCATCTGCTCGCGACAGGTTGACCCTCCTCATGCACATACCAGAGAAGAAAATCATCGCTCTTCGAAGGAGGAGGTTCGTTCCAATCACCCATCATAATAATAGGAAAACCATGTTGCTGTGCAGTCACAACATCATGCAATTCAGAATGCATACCCGTTGCGGCTGTGCGTGGCCGTTGATAGACATTGATGACCATGAAAGTGCAAAAATCCACTGCCAAAAATTCGCCAAATTCAGTTGAGCTGCCACACTGGTGCGTAGCGCGCACATCCTTCCGGGCCAAGAGGCACACACCGCGCCTCTGAAGCTCATTTCCACGAGCATCAAGCCGAGGTGGTAAAGTAACGTGCCAGGACCTGTATCCACGAGCCATTGCAAAACGTGAAAACTGCTGGGCTTCACGCTCATCCATGTTTGTTTCTTGCAAAGCCACAACATGCGGCTTGTTCTTTTCAGCTGCCAGTAAATCCAGGAAACGATAAGCACCTTCACGACCACGGACATTGAGGCACCAAAAAAGACAACACGGGCCAGGATTCTCCTCAATGTCGCCGTCCTCCACCAGCCTACGTTGCCACCTGGTTTTCTGTAGGGCTGGCTGCTTCAAGACATCTTGCTCATGCCGCTGGAGCCGCCAGGCCTGCGTCAAAAGCTTCCTTTGCTTTGGTGACCATTGTTGCCAGTTTTGCCGCCGCTTTCTGCTATTCAACAAAACAGCTCTGCCTTTTTTCCCAGGGCATTTCACATTGCATCCTTGTCTGATTCTTCCAAAGAACGCACTTGGACTACACCACATCTGTGCACAAGATTTGCATGCATATGCGGTAACACCATAACCAGCTGTTGTGCGGAAGTCCGGCATCGAAACAACTTGGTGACCATTTTCTTGGGCAACCTTTGTAAAGTCATTGGGCACAGAATTCAAAAGGTTGCGCTCTTCGGGCAGCAAACACCACGCCTTTGCCAAACGTTGCCTCCAAGTAGGGTAGTTGGACCACAATTGAAGAGTGCTTTTCCTGCGAAGTTGTTGACGGCGGCCTCGGTTTCCAGGGCACTTAACTCCTTTCTGTTTGTTGATTTTGTCTGCATATCTCTTGACATCGGCCAGGGAATTCCAGAAACGCGTGCAAGCAGAGCAGACCACCGTAGAATAACGCTCTTTATCGCCAGGACAATAGACAAGGGTGTGCCCGGTTGTTTCCCCGTACACACGGCATTCTTCTCTGCAGTTTTGGACGAAATTATGTCCCATCCATCCAGCTTTGCTACGTCTTCTTTTCTTTGCATTTGTGTTCCTTGTTGCATTTCTTGGAGCCTGACCGCATTGCTTGAAGTGACACGTAATGCTCAACCTCTTTTGGGGCTCAGGCATCGATGGCAGCCCTTGACCACAGTATTCACAGATCCAAACACCTTGGCGAGGAAGTTCACCAACAGGTCGGGTAGGGACAGGATCATAGTGCGTCCTCAAAGTATGAAAGGATGACTTTGGCATGTTGGGATGAACATTTCTGATATGTCCGTTTCGCTTTTTAGATAGCAAAGAGAACTGCTTTGCTCGGAGTGTCCGCATACAAACAGGACAGTGCCACGTGCAAACTTCGCTCAGGGAATCTGGAGGGCCATCATGACCTCGGCCATTGGTGCCTCTTGTCAAAGGAGGAGGTGCTTGAGAATGAAACGCTGAGGATATGGACTGATTTTCCCCAGGTCGAATTCGTCCACCCAAACGCTTCCGGACGGAAGTTCTTGTTCCAGCTGACTGTGTCTCCAGCTTTTGCTTGAGCTTCTTCTGGACGCTTATTCTTGTGCCAGCAGAAGAAGACTTTGCCGCACCACGAAGGCCAACATGAGGACCGTCGCACACAGTGGTGAAGCTTGGTGGCGACTCAGCAGAGTCTGGGATCAAGCTCGTGTAGTGCTGGCTGCTTTTGTCATACTTCAAAAACAAAGCTTTTCGCTGCCCGTTTCGATTGAAAACATATACCATGTCATCAGCAGGAGAAACAACGTAGATGGGTCTGTCTTGCGTATTGGAAAAAGCAGTGACTTCAAGCGCACTGCCCCAGGCTTGGGGTTTTCCCACTTCTTCCAAGTACTGTTCGAACTTGCGCTCTTGCATAACATGGTCACCCTGCTGAGGGTGACAGCCATCCCAGTGCCGACTGTAAGCCTCAGCATACTTGGTGAGGTGTGCAACACATGCTGCTCGGCATTGCAAAGGCGTTTTGCTACTGGCGCCTGCATGTTCCAAACTTTGTGAGAGCGACCAAAAAAGGCAGTCGCCATTTCCAGGGTTGCTTCTTTCGGTAAAACCTCGGAGGCTGGTATCAGCCTTCAGCTTTTTCGGTGGCTGTTTCTCAGGTGAAGTGCTTTGAGCTCGTTTTGTAGCTCCCTCCATTCCAGCATCGTCCTCATCCTTTTCTTCCATGGGTGTGTCTGGAATTGTAGCAGGCACTTCTTGTTCTTCGACTTCCACCGCTGATGCAGTGTGCTCTTTGCGACCAAAATGGACACGTCGTTCACCTGGCAAAGGCATAGTCACACGACGCTGCTGCTGTCGTCGCCCTTGAGTACAGACTTCAATGGGAGTCTCACCATATTTGACAGTCAAAACATCTTTGTCGTCAGACCGCAAAGCTTTGAAAGTATATCCAGTGTATTGTCTCCAACGGAATTTTTCCAAAGGTTCAAAATCAGAAAAACCCGCAGAAGTGAGCACGTTTTCAATGCCTTCCACCCCCATAAAGCGGGGTATCCCAGTGGCTTTCCAAATACGAGGCCTTGGCGAATTGCTTGAAGAAGGAATCTGCCGTACACCTACATGTCGGGTGCCAAGTCTAACACCCAGGTCAGACAAAACTGCTTGTTTTTCAGCTTTGGCTGCTTTCTGTTCCATAGTCAAACTCACATCCTGTACCCAATGTGTCTCAGGGAGTTTGTCAAATGGCTTGGACAAAGGAGCATCAAAACGCAGTGGCTCAAAATACCAACGATGACACTGATGGCGTTGGCCACTAGCTCGCAGTAGCGCAGGGACTGCTCTCAGGTCATCTCTCATTACACCAGAAACGATTTGACCTGACAAGTTCCATCCCCATGTGTCCCCAACTTGAGTTAAGGGACAACTCTTTGACCATTGAATCCAGGAGCGGACAGATTGTCCGGGATTTCGCTGTAATCTTTCAAAATTGGCCACCAAATCTCTGTGGGTGGCTGCTCGCAAAACTACCGTCTCAACTTTTTTCCCATCACTTTTGATTGACACTTCTTTCCGGTCAAATTGCGGCGCATCCGCGCCTCCTTTTTTCAGCAAACAAACTTTCGGTTGCACAATAGCTCCTCGCACCAGCATAGGCACTCTCGCAATGCAGCTTGTGGAATCTAAACTAGTGGACAACTCATGCACCGGAAAGGACTCTGGCAAAACAAGTGTGGCTTTGGCAGTTGGGAAAGCTTTAAGAAGTGCCCACATGTCGGCCGCAAAATCGCTCTTCACAGGAGCGAGCACAACTTTTTTCTCTGTCTGCAACAGCTTCTCAAGCTCATCTGACGTTTGAGCTATCTTGGCATTCCAGTCATCTGCTCTCAACTTTCCCGGCAGCTGTTGGTTCACTGCCGGTCCTTTCTCTGCGTTCGTGGGTTTTTTTGGCTTGCCACGGACAACTGTAACCCAATCGTTTTTGGGTTGCAATGAGGCACCATTCCAGTGACTGTGTCTTTTCTCAGCTTCTGCACGAGTGAACTTCGCCACCAGTGCTTTCAGCTCTTGCAACAAATTTTTTGGCTGTCTCTGAACCAGCTTTTGTAGTTCCTCCAGCAACTGTTGTTCACTATCCACACCATTTGCAGCGGGATCACTTTCACTTTCGTATTCTGCTAAGCACTTGGACACAATTGCCAGCAGTTTGTTTGAGCCACCTGTGACGGCCCCACCTCGGAGGCTTGGAAAACAAGTATGTTCCGCTTGCACATCTGTTTCTCCTTGACTTTTACATGGTCTGTACCGAAGTCTAGGAAGCTTATAGCGACGTCCTCCAATCCATCTTGCACGGCACATGTACTGGTTTTTCCACAAACCGTGGATCAGACCCAGACAAATGCCGACACATCCACTCCAAATCAAAATTGTCAAAACTGTCAGCAACCACATGCTGAAATGTGCAAGAAGCATCACCTATCCGTTTCCATTCAAGGCATGTCTAAGGCGATTTGCAGTGCGCCTTGACACAACCCAGCCTTTGCAGCAGCATTCTGCACCGTAGAACGGCCCGCCGGCACCCGCTTGGAGGCGCTGCTGTCGCCGGCCCGACATGATTATTGTCTATTGATTTAACCATTAATCATCTAACCATTAATGATACACGAAGGAAGAACCGACATGATTATTGTCTATTGATTTAACCATTAATCATCTAACCATTAATGATACACGAAGGAAGAACCGACATGATTATTGTCTATTGATTTAACCATTAATCATCTAACCATTAATGATACACGAAGGAAGAACCGACATGATTATTGTCTATTGATTTAACCATTAATCATCTAACCATTAATGATACACGAAGGAAGAACCGACATGATTATTGTCTATTGATTTAACCATTAATCATCTAACCATTATATAATGATACACGAAGAAAGAACTGACATGACTATTGTCTATTGATTTAACCATTAATCATCTAACCATTAATGATACACGAAGGAAGAACCGACATGATTATTGTCTATTGATTTAACCATTAATCATCTAACCATTAATGATACACGAAGGAAGAACCGACATGATTATTGTCTATTGATTTAACCATTCATCATCTAACCACTAATGGTGATTAATCGTGGTTAATCATAAATTTAATCGTCAATATGTTGATGAATGACATGATCCAATTTTTAACAGTTCTAAGCCACAGATTTGCCACGCATCAACGGATCCCCGTCAGGTGATATGGAGTTCCAGGAGGTGCCACGGGACCGCCATGCCGAGGGCTTTGTTTTTTTTTTGGGGATGGCTTGAAACTCGTTGAAACCAGCCAGATGATTGATGGAATTAGCCGGATTTTGGTTACAGTATATAACTGGTTGGTGGTGACTGGAACCATGGACTTTTATGACTTTCCCATCATGTTGGGAATGGAAAATCATCCCAACTGTTACTCACTCATATTTTTCAGAGGGGTAGGTCAACCACCAAGCAGATAATGTCCTGTACTGTACCCCATTGTAATCACCAACCAGTCCACACCCTTTGGATCGGATGCTGAAATGGAGGCTCCAACAATGCGGCCCATGCCACAGGCGCCATCCGGTCAAATCTGCAACGAATCCCAGGGGCTTTTTATAGTTGGAACATCCAAGAAAGCCAGTTTTTTAATAGTACCCTCTGGTCAACTAACATAGCTATGGAAAATTATCCCATTTTTCATGGGAAAATCCACTATTTCTATGGTCATTTTCAATAGCTATGTTAAATTACCAGAGGGTAGCCCCCGAAATATCCAGTAGGATTTGACCAACTATCTTTTTGGCGGGGTGACTATACATTTACAGCAAATCATTAACACAACATGAGTCGCGTGTTAGCCTAGATCCCATGACTGAACACGACCAGCTCCAGGTCCAAAGTAGCGCGTTTATCACCAGCACTTCGGGCTTGGAGGGCAGCATGCCACCAGCCTCACCCACGGTTTCTTGGAAGTCTGCAGGATATGGGAGGCGTCACAAGAAGTCTCAAAAGTGCTAAAGGGACATCCTGACATCCACACAAATATCTATATCGAATCTATATCATATATCTATATCTAATATCTAATATCTACTATCTAATATCTAATATCTAATATCTAATATCTAATATCTAATATCTAATATCTAATATCTATATCTATATCTATATCTATATCTATATGTACGTATATATAAATATACATATTGATATACATACAGTACATAATATTTGTATATATGTATATTATGCATATGATATATGGTATATGGGTATGGGTGAACACACACCCCAAAATCGGACGGACGGTTTGCTGAAATCTTCCCACATGGAATCGGGGTTTCTGAAATGGGAGTAGTATTACTACAGTGGTATGAAATCCGAGTCCCATCAGCCAGGGAGCTCCCTTTCAATTCCAGGTTTTCAAGTCCGATTTTCCCACAGGATGGTGCCCTCCAGTTGTGTTTGCTGGTTTGTAAACCCCATTAAGTATAGTTATATGTACCTAATCAACCATAGAAATCAGCCACTTACTGTATACCTCAACTGAACGCTGAGGGGGGCCCCATCCATCCAAAAACTCCATTTCTGTGGGTTTTCCCTCGGTCCCACGGCGATTTGCCCAGGAGTTGCCGGTGCCCACAGACTTGCCTTCGCCCACAGAGGAAGGTGTGAGAAAAGCCATGGGAAAAGCCCACTTCGCTGATCTACAAATGATGGGGTTTTCCACAGCTGATCGAGCTGTTAGTGAGCTGATGGAGGGTCATATTTTATATCGGTGATTCGGAGATGATCTCTACCTTTCTGACAATGGAGAACCCCTTACTGTACACATAGATGGTTTATTTTGCAATTTCGAGGTTTGTTTACCGGAGGGTACCCAAGGACCCGAGTTTGTGCTTGCGCATTTCCACATGTAGAGGTGGCTGTAGGTCAAAATTCTTGCCGAAGACGTTCAATGCGATCGCTTGTGCCTTCACATTTTGTCACCCGGAGACCCAACTAGATCTGATATCTACATGATCCTCCATCAGTCGCATTTGATTGTTTAGCAGAAGAATTACCCTCTGGTTATTTAACATAGCCATGGAAAATCATCATGCTATTAATAGGTAAACCCAGGTAAACCATCTATTTCTATGGGCTATTTTCTATGGCTACGTTAGTCATAACCAGAGGGTAAGTCGGGCAAGTCATTTTTCATAGGACACCATGAAAAATCTCCAGCTCATCCCGCTACTGATTGACGAAATTGACCAGGTGACGAAGACTACGTTGAAGAAGCAACACTGCCTCCGCCACGGGAGAAATGCTGGGTGGGTGGTGTATCAACTGTTTGGAAATGGAGTTTCTGTGGTGAACACATCTCAAGGGTCTAACAGTCCAACATTTCAACATGTTTCTTTGGGGTATTTTGGGGCTAATGACATCTGATTTGGACATTGCTCTAAGATGACCCTGCCCAAAAAACATGTTTTTGCAACGAGGGACGTTCGCAATCCTGCGCTGGGGTGATTTGGCAATGATGAATGTCTCCAACAAGCACAGATTCACAGAATGGACTTTGATCCGGAAAAACGGATTGTTTCTGACAAAGGGTCTCAAACTTCAATCGCAGGTTTTTCATTTGAAGGCCGCGTACCCCTTGCCATTTGTTTGTTTTATCAACAGATTTGTCACATAGTTAGCCCAAAACAAGGTTTCATGTAATGAGTGTCTTTGCTTTTGGTGTTCTTACGATGGTTTTGTTGGTTGACATCCCCAAGTCGGACCCAACTAGATCAGTTTAGGACACTTTAGGAACCTCAGCGGTGAGATCCCTACCTCCGACAGGAGCCCACAGAAGCTGTTGGGGAGCTTGGAGCATGGAGCTGGGCAGGTTATCCCGCAACCCATTCATGGCCCATGGGAAGTCCCAAAAATCTCAACTCTCAACCCTTGTGAAGCAGAATCTGGACACCTTTCTGTAACCCTCTGCAGACTCGAAAATCCCATGGTCGATCCATGGATCCAGATCTTTTTCTGCCCATATTTTGGTTGGCTCCCAATTTTTTATGGCAAATCCTGGCTGGTCACAAACACTTGTTTCGTTGCTTGAATCTCCATTTTGGGTAAAAATGCTGCCTCAGCAAATCGTACAAAAGTGAAACACTTTGGGGTGATTTGACAGTCATTCTGGGGATTTTTTCATGGCCACCTAAAAAAAAATCCACAGCAAATGGATAGAAATCTACAGATGGATACACTGTGGTGGGTGATCCACCTTTTTTTGTTTCCTGATTCCCACAGTTGTGTTGTTCGCCGCTAGCCGGAATAGCCAGGCAGTTGTTTGGCATTGGTGTTTGCCATCCCATTTGTTGTTGAAAACACATGCCCCAAAATTGATGGTTTATAATTTGTTTGATCATTTTCAGATGAAAAACCTATTGTTTTCGCAGACCCAAGAATTGGGGGTTGATCGATCCCCGGTTTTCAGAGACATCCACAGGTAAATTGGACAGTGTTCAAAACCCGATTGATTGATGATTATATGATGTTATATGGGGTTATGATATATGATGATATATTATATACACACACACTATCCAACGTTAATCGGGTATTATCAGCCAGGAAGAGGGGAATCCTATGAACCAACCAGTATGCTTAATCAAACATATCAATTGAACATCATTTATAGATAATTTGTTCATAAAAAAACATGCAGAGTTCAGGTGTCTTCCATTCAGTTGCTGAAAATTTTCACCCAGGTCACTAGTACCATGCCTTCGACTTTGTCGCGGGTCACCACGGTCCCCACGTTGACCACATCGACGCGACGCCGACAGCCGGGAGTGGCACCGTGGGGGAACTCGGATAACCCGGGGGAGATCGGGGAAGTGGTGATGAACGCTTGGAACATAATATAACTAGGAATTCATGGGGTAAGCCGTGCACTTTGTGGTGTTGTACTCGTAACATGTTATAGCTTGCAATAAAGAACAATTTCATGAGGTATAGATATGAACTATAACACCTTTGTTTTGTGATATGTAAACTGTGGTAAGTGAATGGGTGAACTTTGAAGCTAGCAATCTGACCTAGAGGTCCCAAGAAATTGATTTGGAACATTATTTCAATGAGTTATATGGAACTGTCTATACAGATTACATGTGTATGTATATATATATATATTAATATATATATATATATGTATACATACACACACACACATGGGGCACTTTGTTCACTTATGTATAACATGTCAGGTTTTATTATGTCTTATTGATGTGGTGGGCATTCTTTGAAATGGAGATACCTGTGGTTGCTTGATACGGCACACCAATCTCAAAACAGTTGCATCGAAACTGCGTGTACAATGTACGGAGAATGGGAAGATGGTCAGGCTGTTTCTCATTTTGGGTACAGGAACTCGCAACATTTCGCCACCAATTTTCCCAATCAATTAAATTACAAGATGCAGCTAAACTATGCAAAACGGAATTTCAATAGATTGCTCCAGAACCATTTTCATATAGATGTGGATCAAGACCCTAATGCTGTTCTGGACATTTCAATCATGAACAGCATGAATTGATTTGAGAAGTTGTCGCATTGCAACTGACATATTGAACCAAGTACCCATGGAAATGCACTGGGACAGAAGGATTGTTGCTCTCAACATTGCCATTTTGTGGGTTCATCCTACATCCAGATCGGAAAGCATTGCCAATCTTCTTTGGCCCCAAAGCATTACCATGAAATAGCATTCATACCCATTTTGGCAGGCATATCCCCATGATCTCCATTGTTTTCAAGTTTCGGGACATGATATAATATATATATATACATACATATATATACATGTATATATATATATGTATGTATATATATATATGTTATATATATATACATGTATATATATATATATTTCAATAGTGGAAGTGAGTTTTTCCATGGGACATCCCATGATTTTCCATGAGATCCTCATTGATATCCCATTGATCCGTGCTCGTTCGACGTCGAAATCACAGGACTTCGCCTGGGGACTTACCAGTGCCTACACAGCGGCCATCACCCACCTCACCTGGGGAAGTGGAAGAAGAGGCGAATCTATGGATACCCTCTGGAAATTTGACATAGCTATGAAAATGACCTAGAACTTAGTTACTTCTCTGATTTACCTACTAAAAGTGGTGATTTTCAATAGTAAACTGTGAGTTTTCCTGAGGGTTTTTTTGGTTTCCAATACCATGGGGGTTTCCAATACCATCCAAGTCATTACACCATGACTTAGTACACCCATGTTGTGGTAGCCCCATTTTAGGAAAGCTCCTTCTGAACTCAGCAGATGTGTGCATTTTATGGGAAATCACCGAGAGTTCTTGGGGTAGATGGCTTTGTTCAACTTGGTGTCTTTGCAACACACACGCAATTTGGATTAAAACCATGATTATAACCATTAAATATTGGTTTCCGTATTTGGTAAATATATAAAATTTTGAACCATTAACCATTAACCAAAGAATGATTTGGTCCATATTTCGTATTTGGTTTCCATCCAATTTTTGGGGACCATATTTTCAGTCAAAAACATTGGCCATGTTCCATGGCCAAACGTCGGATTGTCATGGCTAAACCCGCCATTTGGGGGTAGATCAATATACACAAAAAATGGGGGATGGTCATTCCACAATGAAAAAAAAGGTACTGGCGATTTTTGGAGGATTCACATTTTGGTGGTGGGATCACATTGGTGGGTTTAGCATGAGCAAAAGGTGGGTTTTCTACAAGTTTGCCAATGTATAAATCGGAACATGAAGTGTTGCTGCAATCCAGCGGTCCTGGGGGCATCCCATTTTCAGACAAACCTATATACCTGGGAATTGCAAGACTCTTGTTTCCTTTTTTTTCCGACTGTGGATATGGAATCATTTTGTGTGTTTTATAAACATGGCGAACGATGATTAACAACCAAAAATCTGTGGGTTCACCAACACAAATCATTGTATAACCCATTAATGTTCGGGATAAGTGAGGAACACATGTTGGATGGGTATATACTGTAGATATATCCAAGAACAATATATTATGGCATTTTTAAAACGAGAGTAACAAGATGATCGACCTTGAGAAAGCTGTTGGAAGATACCCTCTGCTAGTGTAACCCGGCAATGCAAAATCCCAACTAAGTTGTTTTTTAGGGATAAAACAATCTATGATTGAATTATGATGTGGTGCCCCCTGAGTTGTAAGTTGGTTTATAACCCCATTAACTATACATATATCTACGATAAGTCCTAGTTATTGGAGTTATAAACCAACTTAGCTATCTTCGGGGCATCACCTTGTATGATGTGGAGATTTTCCATCGCCGGGTTTGACAGTTTTTTTTTTTCCAACAGCTTGCAACGATGGCTCCCGAAGAGCCATCAACTTGGGGTATGACTAGTTATTCCTAGCTGGTTGGTGGTTTCAAACATTTTTTATTTTCCATAATGTATGGGATAATCCTTCCCATCGACTTTCATATTTTTCAAGATGGTTAAAACCACTTTGTCAATGGGAATTTCAGGATCCTAAAATGGAGGTACGTTAGTACCATATAAATCCATATAAGGCCATATTTTGTGGGGATATTCCCTGAAAATAGACCTTATATAGGCCTTATATATGGTAGGTACCTCCAATTTAGGTTCCTGAGATGGCCAGTGACTTTGGTGAGTAAAACTCTTTTTCGGATGGCTCAGTTCCCCATTTGGGTTGGTAGAATCCCCTTACAGTTCCCACCACAATAGTTTGATGGGTAGAGCTGGTAGTGGTCACTGGCCACGACGGCACAGGCCATACTTGGTCCCTTGCCACAGTTTAGCAGTGGACTGATTCCAGGCGCAAGTTCGGATGAAGGGAAGATGAACAGGAAACCATGGGGAGCTTCCATTTTTTTTTGCCATCAAGTATGGGGAACTCCCTGCAGATTTTCCGCTCAAAGTCTCTTTATGTCTATTTTGTTTTCTGATATCCTGCAAGTAACCCAGTACTTTTTTTTTTCCCGAAAGCGGTATGCAGTACAGCGAGTACTACACGTCAGCAGCAGCAAACCCAGGGCAGGTTGTCTATTTCATTTAGGGGGTTAAACCCAGTACCACGTGCTTTTCGAAAATCATCGAAACAAGTAAATGACAATGCACAGGTATGTACACACATGTACAGAATCACAGAGTATACGTACACGCTTACTCATATTTGGAGGAGATGCCTGGTGCCAGCACCATGTGTGTTCTCTGAGATTGATGTGTGCATCCCATCACTCCGTTGACCAACTCTATCTGCTCTTTTTGGGGCACAGTTGGCATTGAGTCTGCTGGAAGATGCAACTAGATGCTTGATGTAATTGCTAAGAATCAGATCGGGGTATATTGGGGTCCAGGATTTTTCATTGCAATTTTATTTTATTATTATATACACATTGCTTTTTAGCGTATTGTTTTTACTACTATTGAATTTTATTGATTATGAAATGGCTTTATGCACATTTTCTCTGAAATGGCTTTATGCACATTGTCCACGTTAAACAGTCACAATTCTTCTCGGACAGGAAGCAGTGTTCCATCGCCCTCCGAGATGCCAGTGCCAACCTATGTGTCGCGTGCCAAAGATTTTCTTGGCGCAAGGGATACCTGAGGGCTGCATGAGGTTCCACTGCTAAGATAGATCATCAATGGAACACATGTTATTGTCAGCATTTTTTTTGATACCCCAATATCTTTGGAGTTGATGTACACAAGACCAATGCTTTTAGGGGTTTGCCCATTGGTTAATCTCGTTCTTTGGGTTGCTCAAACACTCCGTTTTTGTTGGCGGCTTTGCCTCACAGCAATCCTTCGAAGAACCGGCAAGCCTGAATTTCAAGCCATATCCGCTGTCAAAATATCAAAAGTAAATATGTCGCAGAATATGTATCGATGTATATATATATATGAAAATATGTAAATGTGTATACATACATATATTATATATTTATATATAGACCCATATATTATGTGTATGTATATACACTATACATGTTAAGCCACGGATGATCTTCTTGGCTCTCAGGCCTTCCCCCACGGATGACCTTCACTTGGTGCCTCAGATCGTGGCAATGGAGTGGGGCTTGGGGATTCATCTTTTTTTGTTTCATGTGGGTTTAAGCCACTAGAGTCTCTAGAGACTAGCAATTTTCATGGGATTTCATGTTTCTTAGGTCATGGTGACTTGATCTCCAAGTCACCATGGCTTTCAGTAAATCAATATAAGTCATGGTTTTACTTGGATGATTTGGGGGTACTCTCATGAATTGGACACCTCCGTATAAAGATGAATCTTCCTGGATGGGTGGATAGATGCAGATCAGCGTGACTCGACATGGCCAAGGATCATCCCACCGAAACCGTAGGGGTCTGGACCCAAGACATGGGCAGCTGTGGCTTTTTGTTCACCTCACCGGTCCATGGGATATGAATGGGATATTGCAAACATCATGATCATGATGGCCTTGCCCACAAAATGAGAGATGATCAACCACGATCCAAAAGATCGCATGGTGATTTTTCGCGATTTTTCGATTTTCAGAGAAAGCCATTTGGAGACGACAGCCATAGGTTGGGGGAGATTTGTTGGAACTTCCCATATTGTCTCGGAGTGAAGCTCCAGCCATGCCAGCGATTTTGATGATTTCTAGACTGTTTCACCAGCAACTTGTCGTTTGGGTATCTGTAAACCGATTTTTTCATCACCATCCGTCAACTGTGGTGAGTCCTGGCTCGATGCCGATTTCGAACGGTTGTGTTTGGCACAGGCTCGATAGAGAAGTGTTATATCACAGGAATTCATTTGCAAAGGGTACCCTCTGGTAATGACTAACATAGCTATTGAAAATGGCCATAGAAATAGTGGATTTACCCATTGAAAATGGTGATTTTCCATAGTTATGTTAGTTTACCAGAGGGTACTTTGTAAGGTGTTGAATGAGAAGCCAGCGCATCCGAAAAAACATAGTAGGTGCAAAGAGCAGGTGCAAAGTGTCGGAAAGGAGCATGAAAAAATCTGAGATCTGCCCCCCTTTGGCACCATTTTCTACTAACTCACCAGATTTGGTCAAATGACTTCCCCAAAATGGTTTGTTTAATATCGTGGAATGCTAAACATTACCCAATTGGGTGGTTCCATTGGAATATCAATTTTGACCCATACCAAACTGATGTCAGTTCTTTTGCAAAAGCTGTGTCAACTGCTTGTCCTTTTCATTTGCTCGGTTGATCGGGTGCTTCTGAGTATGGGCATGAGCGGCATGAGCACATACTATTCCCTAGGGGGTTGTCCAGAAAGGGGGGGATTCTTTTTATCGAGAACATGATGATAGACCACTGCATCTTGGACAAAGCCACAATCACAATGGATGAATTAATTATCTCGCTACCCTCTTGGGAATCACCGAAAAACCACTGGATAGCAAGGTAGATGACTGGATATGCAATGCCCTAATCAAAAGAATAGATCACTACAGATCACTGGCAAATTACATTTCCAATAAACTTGGTTCAGTAGGTCAGTGACGTAATCTTCTGGCCATCAAACATATCAATTCGTGCCAAGAATTCACAAGATTTTTTTGGAACTTAAATGGGATGAAGTTCACTATGTATAGTATACTTTGGATCAGATGACATGGGATGAAGTTCGATCAAGTTTCTTATCTATCACATATGCATTACATATGCCCCAAATTTTCTACTGCGGTAAGTGCCTTGGCACTTGGAAATCGAGGTGGTGCCTGAGGTGCCTGAGCCCACTGAGAGCATCACTTCGCAGCCCACGGTGCCCCCGGGCTCGCACCCCTCGGTGCCCACGGCGCCCACGCCGGGCACGTTGCCTGGGGGCGCCCGGCGCCCGCCCACGCCGCCGAAGCCCAAACGCTCGCGCGGAGTGCCGTGCGGAGGCTCAGGAGACAAAAGCTCCAGGAAATGATGATGAAAACGCTATGGGTAACATATGGTAACAGAACTCAATATGATTTTTGATGATTTAGTATGACTCTAAGATGATCTAAATGACCAAAGTGGGACTTAAGCATACTTAAGGGAGAAACATGCAAAATGGGGAATTGGCCAGCAACCATGGGGACTAAGGCAACCTGCAAGAAGGGGAATTTCACCAGAAAGAATAGGGAGTTAGCCAGCGAGTGGCGTGCACCTTGGGGTACACCTTGGCGTGCACCTTGGGGTACACAAGAGATTTTGCTGGTTGAATCATTGAATATTGTTCCCTATTCCCAGCCATCTACGCACTTAAACTCATTTGAATTTACTTGTTGTTGTCATTTGTTATCTATATCTGGTTGGTGGTTTCAAACATTTTTTATTTTTCCATCTATTGGGAATGTCATCATCCCAACCGACTTTCATATTTTTCAAGATGGTAGGTCAACCACCAACCAGTATAGTCATTCAACATTAATAACCATTAATAACCGGTTATAAACTTGGTGGTTATTGTTATTGTTATACTATATATTGTTATTGTTATATTAGACTCAATAATAATATATATCTCAATATTTTTATAATATATATATAGGTTACATTCAATATAGTCTATATATCATTATATATCTATTGTTATTGTTATCTATATAGTCTATATTGTTATTGTGGTCAAATCCTGATTTTTGTTCCCGGGATCTGTGCAGGTCAAAGTGTGACTCGAATCCAAAAACCGACGGTCCCCTTGGATTTTTGACTTATTTAGGCACAACTGATTCTATATAAATCTTCCATCATATATGATTGTAAAGTACATGCTTTATTTCCATCAGATATGATTTTCACTATGTATATATATATATATATACACATCTGAATCTACATGGTCATTGTGTGGCTTTGTTAAATGGCCGTACAACGGGGCATCCCTTCTGAACAAACGCCCAAAACATGTTGATAATATCCCATCAGTTCATCATATATCGATTTTTGTGAGTTCATATTCCGCATATCCCCTAAAAACATCAACCATCAATATTCATCAATATGGTTACCAGTTTGCTATGATAAATCACCACGTTCAATGCGGAAATCATCGAACTAGATAGGCCATGGGTTCCATCACTCTTGAATTGCTAGAGGTTACTGATTCATTTTTGTAGACTAAATCCTCTATGAATCACCATAAAAATTAATCCCCTGACATCACCATAAAATCCCATGACGTCACCAGGTCGTCACCCGCGGATCTTCCGGTGCCCACCCAGATGCCATCGCCCACGTCGGCTTTCAGAGACGAGGAAGAGGTGCCGTGACGCCACGCTATGGCGGACCTTTTTTAGGACCTGGAAGGTTGGCCAACAAATTTCACCTTGGTGAATTCCTGACACTGGTGCTTACTGACGTAGGGATTTTTCGGGAATGATCCCAGTCATCACATTCGTAATGTCATCCCAGCAACCCCCAGCAACCCCCAGCAACCCCCAGCAACCCATCCATTCCCTGCTAAGCACCAGTAAGATTATGATTTATCCAGGTTTTTGTTGATTTTCAATTAGTGAATGATCTAGTTACATATGTATAATAGCAACTGTGTATATATATATATAGATATATTGGTGCATTGGATTGGCAATAGATTTGGAAACCCATTTGGCAGTCACCTATATATATATATATATATAGAGAATTGACTGGTAGCCAAGTGAGCAGTTTCAAAAGACCCAGTTGGTCCGTTGGTTGATGATTAGTTTGGGGATTAAATTGAGCTTTTTTTTGTACAACGGGGTTTAATTTTTCATCCATGAAATTTGAAGTGGCAATTCATGGATGATTTTTATGATCACTTGAATTTCATGGATTACCCTCTGGTAATTTAACATAACTATTGAAAATCACAATTTTTTTCATGGGGAAGACTCACTATTTCTATGGCCATTTTCAATAGCTATTTTGACATAACCAGAGGGTATTTCATCCATCAACTCGCCATACTTTTTTTTTTGTCCAACAGGTACACCACTCAGATGATCAGTTGATCAGTGGTGGACATCCCGGGATGGGACCCACCAATTTGGGGATCCTGAAAAAAATCCGGGCGTTGAGATGGCGCAGTGGTGGGTTATTTAGGCCCAGTTGCTGTATCTAAGTTCTACACGATTTTCCTGGAGGCCCCCTTCAGATAGCGTTCAGTTGCGATATAAGTGGCTTAACTATGGTTTATGGTAGATATAACTATAGTTAATGGGGATTATAATGGTTTATAAAGCAACTTATAACTGGGGGGCCCATCCTGTATGAATATTATCCTTTATCCCTGGTTCTTGTTGGTTACATCCACCGTTTCGGTTTGCTACATACGAGTTTTAATGAGTTTTACCAATGTGGGTATGACTCATGGTCATGATCATGATCAACAACAACAACAACAACGACAACAACAACAACCTCCTCCTCCTCCTCCTTATCTTCCTCCTCATCTTCCTCATCCTGACAGTCATCCTCCTCGTCCTCCCATTTTTAGGGATAGAACATCAATAACAATTATTTGAGACAACACCAACCATTCACCATTCACCATTGCTTCCCATGTGTCGATATTTTTGTCCGTGTTTTTCCAATGTGTTTTCGATATTTGTCCGAATTTGTGCCCATGATTTGACATGTTTGTCATGTTTCAAGTCTCCCCTGCACATGTTTGACTCACTTTTGCAGATTTTGGCACATTGTGATTTCATTTTGGTTGAAATTTGCTTAGCATTTGTTGTTCATCCTTGCAGCCCCAGGCTGAACAGGCTGAGCTGCGGCCCCCCCGGCCGGCAGCAAGTAGTGGCCAATTGGGCAGCAGTCGCTTCAGTCTGGGAGCCGAGAAATGATACAGAAACAATGGGATTGGACACTTATTTTAGCAGTCATCTATCTATCCATCCATCTATCCATCTATCTACTGTATCTATCTATCTATCCATCCACCTATCCATCTACCTATCTATCTATCTACCTACATGATTTGGAAACCACTATGGGACAGTTGGCAAACAGATTGATGGCCACATGTTGGCTAAATTCCAGTGACCTCACGTCGGCAAAGAATGGGCGTGTCTGAAAAAAGGGTACTTGTACCCCTAAATTCATTGGCGAATCGGTCAATCACCAATTTACCTATTCATTTTGTGTCCATTTTGTGTCCAATGTGGACGGCGAAGCTTGGCACAGGTTCCAGTCTTCCAGTGTCGCCCTCTGAGATGCCAGTGCCTACCTTTGTGCAGGGATGCCCAGTGATCCAAAGGAGGGGTCAGAGATGGTCAGAGACTTTGGCAAAGATACCTGGCTAAGGCCTTCGCCCACCATGGCTCCGGAGGACGCAAAAAAGAGGGCTGGGCATGCCATCAGAGGCTGATACGAAGTGGGGTTGCTGATCCTCACATCAATGGAAGGCAAACAAGCAGCGTTTTCATCCGGCAGTTTGTTTTTTTTAAATATAATTTCATATACCCTCTGGTAATTTAACATAGCTATTGAAAATGGCCATTTATAGTGGATTTACCCATCAAAAATAGTGATTTTCCATAGGTACCAGAGGGTAATTTCTAATTTCGGGGCTGGTTGACATGCACATTTGTTTGCTGACCAAAAGTCCAAAGTTGCCGGTTTCATCCGAAATACACGTTGATTGAATCCCAGGTCTTTCAAGGGCAAAGTCATGTTCTCAATTTTCAAGGCTAAATTCACATGTTTGATGCATGAATAATATTCCATTAATGGTGGATAATGATCATTTATGGCATATCACTATCAGTATCAACCAGTATTAACGTTAAAGGATCATTTTTGCTGGTCAGATCCGTGCCGGTTGAGGGTCTCTAGTTTTTCTGAGAGCTGCCCGCCTCCGCCTCCGGCACGACCTCCGACGACGACTCCGCCTCTGCGTCAACTGCGAGCTCCAGATCTCAGTGGGCACTGCCGGACCTCAATTGCGAGTGCAAGATGTCACATAGAATGTCAGATAAAATGTCAGCACATATATATATATATATATGGGTATGGGTCAATACCTATAGATACATTTTTAGTGGGATGAACATCCATTTACCAGCTATTTTGATGTTCACTAGGTACCAGGGTTTTGACCCATCCCCATATATATATATATATAATTATACATATAATATATAGATATATTTCTGCCTATACTCCAGATATGCCAGAAATGCTAGACTAATGTGCACATCCACAGGAGTTTGAGGAGGCCACTGAGATTGTGACGGTGCCCACGCGGGCACGGGCACCCGGGCACCGTATGGCACCATTTTTTTTTTTTTCCGGTTGGACACAGATTATATATGGGGATTATATGAGGATTGGAACATATTATGTTTTTTTTTTTTTTCGATTATATGAGGATTGGCAATATTTACTTAGAGTATATATGGAGCCAGAAGAAAATATATTGACATGGAAATATACTCATATTTTTTTTTCGCTTAGATATTGGGGACCCAACTGAGCCATTAAACATATCATAGTTTCATAGTTGATAGGTTATTCATGAGGAAAAAAACTATCTGGTTGAATGGGGATTGCAATAAACGATGCTAGACATAACTATGAAGCAACCAGTAGAATGGGATGGGATAGGGGTATTTTTCCTGGCTCAAATGGATCTGTGATGGAATTTTTGCTCCCAACTGATCTAGCTGGAAGGTTCTGAGGAATCGTGTGGAATCGTGCAGGGATCTGGAAGCTTCTGAAAGGCTTTGAAATCAATGCGGAGTTTGGGTGAATTGCATTTCAGAGGTCCCCAGAGCCTTCCAGCTAAAGATTCGAGAAGGTTTCAAACGTTGAGCGGTAAAGATGAAGGTGTTGGAAACTTTGGAAGGCTGCATAAAGAGGTTTCAATGACCGGTTCCGGAAAGTCTAGAGATTCCATGTGAAGGATTGACTTCTTTAGTAGTATTGAGTGCGAGGAGATTGGAACCTGGACCCCCCCCCCTCCACTCTTGGACACAGTGGACACAGATGAGGAATTCGTGACGCAAATGCCAACATGTCCAGCGTTGAACTTTTCGCCTCTGGTCAATGTGTAAACGTAACGAACTGGAAAGATCCACCATTTTTCCATGGGTAAATCACATAACTATGGTTAAAATCACCATTTTTAATAGGTAAATCATGGGTAAATCCACGAACTTTCTATCACCATGTTCCATAACGAAGTGTTAGTCATTACCAGAGGGTTAGCCATGGGATGATCCAACTTGATAACGCCATAAACCATAGAATCTAGATATGATATTTATAGAAATACACAACAAACAGAAAAAACACCCAACAAAAAGATATGAATGTATTTTGTTAATGATCATACACTCTCAACATCTATCAAATCATGCAATGATACATGTTACATACATCTGGGCAAATCATAACGACCTCACTGTTCTCCCGAAGCCTGGAATCATGGTTAATAAGGGGAATCATCCCAAAATGGCCGCAAGTTTCAGGTTAGTGAATCATTATAATTTGCCCAGAAAGATGGGGATATAAGAGTAAGTATCATGGGGATATATATATATATACATACATACATACATATATGGGTATATATATACATATACATACATATATATATACAACATGACATGGATATATAAGTATGATACGACCATTTGGATCATTATATATCATGGGGATAGCCCAGATATCATTATATGGGTTAATACTGGTTACCCTCTGGGAATTTAACGTAGCTATTGAACATACCCCATTTATAGTTGATTTACCTATTCAAAGATGGTGATTTTCCATAGTTTTCTGTATGTTACCAGAGGGTATCATATCAAAAAAATGACCATTATTATCCATTATTATCCATTATTCACCATCCATTAACCACTATTAACACCATAATCAACCATCATTATTATAACCCTCATTAACCATCATTATTATAACCATCCTTAACCATCCTTAACCATAATTAACCATCATAATTAACCATTCTTAATCATCAACAATCCATTAACCATCATTATTATAACCATTATTATCCATTATTCACCATCCATAGACCACTGTTAAAACCATTATCATCCATCATCCCAGCTGGTTAATATCATTACCCTCCGGTAAACCAACATAGCTATCGAAAATCACAATGTTTAATGGGACAAATCAACTATACATGGCCATGTTCAATAGCTATGTTAGTCATTACCAGAGGGTAAACCTCCATTTTTCTATGGTTTTCCTATGGTTTTCCTATGGTTTATAGGATACCCGGCTTAAAATGGACGTACTGAGGCCGCCACCAGCGAAGTGGCCACAGGCACCGCAGGCACAGGCACCGTGGCGAGAACAGTGACGGTAGCCACGCGAAGACCAGGCGGGGAAGGTCACGTTAAGAGATAGCCTCTGGTAAACAGCCACATAGCTATTGAATGGAAAATTGTTGTACATCTGTATTTTGGTGATAATAAGAAAACTCTCTGGCAATGACTAACATAGCTATTGAACATGGTGATAGAAATAGTTGATTTACCCAGCTAGAAAATGGTGATTTTCCAGTTCGTTATGTAAACGTGAACCAGAGGGTACCAAAGGCACCACAGTTTTTGTTTTAAAAAACCCAGGTCACGTTTAGGAAACCAGTTTAAACCAGTCTAGGAAACTCGAAATCAATTTCTTTTTGGTCAGATGTGGTATATTGGCTACATTCATTTTTCTTTTTCGAGGGGGGATATGATTGTTTGACCTACAATCATCTAGATTCACCTCTGAAATATAATGTGGGCACCACACAAATTGCAAGTTTTTGTAGGGACATATCCCGGGGCCATTTTTGTGTATTTTTGTGGTCTATGTCGGGGTTGATGTCTCGAACTTGGTGTCTCGAAGTTGGTGTTCCCAATCACCAGCTCCTCCACAATTTTGACATTAACCATCTCTGGGAGTCTGTCTTTTTTTTCCCCTGTTTTCCCTTTCTGGTTTTAAACCACATAAACCAATATAAACCACACTTTTTTTCTGTAGATGCATACGACATCATGTGACCATTAAAACTTCGGCATGCCGAAGAACCAGATATCCAGAAAATATCCCATGAGGAGAAGCGCCTTCACCTGTGGAGATGCCAGTGCCCACCTATGTGCCGGCTGCCCATGGTAGGAATGGCATCAGGATCATTAGGATTAGGTCATTCGGTTTGATTTGTTTTGAACTGTTCTGAACTGGACATGAGTAGGATTGGCGTTTGCTGTCTGCGATATTCTCTCAAAAGTTCTTTGCTTCAACCCTTTGTGTTCTTTTTTGTGGGATTTGACAAAGCCAGACCGCAAAACATTTACTTTATGTTGAAAGCCGATATCAGGAGTTCCAAGACCTTAACTACCTCCCAGTAGTATCCTCTTCATTGCGACCAGTTTTGGACCAGTTTTGGGGATCTTCTTTCGTCGCCCCCATATGATCAACGAACGATTCGGGTGGGCGCCTGGGCCAATGGTCATTCCGTAGCAGCCCTGGAATCCACACTCTGAGGCCATCACCATCATCGCCGCAAGATGCATCCTCTGCATGTTTCGTGTTTTTTGTTCCTGGGGTTCAGGAGTTTGAGACAAATGTCTCAAAGTTGGCAACAGCTATCCAGGAAGGCAACATCATGGGCAATTTTGTTCCCAGATGCATTGAGACAAATGTCGGGAAGACACTTGGAACACTCCGGGATGTAAAGTTTGACAGACCTTCACTGTGGTTGAGCCCTCGGTCTTATACTGTAGCCTTGACATAATCTTCAACCGGACAGTCTCAGGGTCTGTACCAAACCATCCATTCAGTCCAAACTATTTTGGCATAGCAAAAACAAACTATTTTGGTCAAAGGTTCCGAGCTGTATCTATTCTTGACATAGTGAATGTAACCACCATCTTTTTTGGGGACGTGCTGCTGCCAACTGCCCCGTCAACTTTGCAGGAACTATTGGAGACCGTGGCGCCACCCACTGCAGTCCGGGTCACAGCCTGACCTCCATCCTTTTCCCGTTGGTTGGTTGATTAATAGAGGGGGTTGAACAAACCCCTTTAACAACAGGTTTCTATGATGATAGATGGTATACCAGCTCCCGGCCCCTCTATTTTCACCAAAAGGACATTATTGTCACCAACCATCTGCAAGCCCATGCCTTCAAGCAAGATGAGACTCAAAGCGTTGACCACGGCGTGTGCTTTTAGGCAGTCACGAGTCCTGTAGCAGGAGAATTATCCGGGGTGGATGATGCCGATGGTCCCTCATGTGGATCAGCTTCATTTTTGATGGTGAAACACACCAGGTATTTGAGGCTTAAAGCATGTTAAGTCATGTTAAGTCATGTTAAGTCATGTTAAGTCATGTTAAATCCCTTTTTGATGGTGCTAAATCCCCATTTTTCATGAAATCCCTTTCCACGATGGTTCAGTCCATATTCTTGCTGCGCAAATCCCGAGTGTTCTTAACTCCCGATTTTTGCGCGAACATCTCCCACTAGAAGTCACCAGGCATCAGATGGGAGTTCCCCATGTAGAAGGCGATGCTCATGAAAACGGAAAAGAAACATCCCATCGGAAAAAATCCTACGTGTGTAGATGTACATTGGAGCCTTGGTGTTTGTGGATGAAAACTAAGAACCAAGAACCCCACAGATTAGGTAAGTCAGAATACCAACGTGTTGCGGATTCTGGCAACATTTTTGGGATGTGAGCACCTACGTGGGTGAAATGGCCCATCGTTTCCGGTGTAAAGTCTCAGATCATGGGACTGAAACCACCAAACAGTGTGTAGTTAGCTGAAGGGAAAGGTTGAAAGGACCCCACAATCAGCACAATCAGTGGCTCCAAGCTAGCGGGACAAGAGCGACCCTTCTCAAGGTGGTCTCTGGAAGAAGAGATACCAGGTTAGATTCTGCAAGTTCCCTTTGTGAAGATCTCTGTAGAAGATTGTGCGCAAGATTTTCGTGACAGGTGCTCTGTAGAAGCTGCTGTGCAAGATCCCTTTGTAAGACTATCTGTACAAGGTGTCTATAGGAGATCTCCACAGAAGATCTCTGCAAGAGATCTCAGAGTAAGATCTCTGTTCAAGCTCTCTCGAAAAGATCTCTGAACAAGATCCCGGTTCTCTTCACCAGGTCTCTGTACAAGATCTGTTCAAGAGGTCTCCCGGCAAGATCTCTGTACAAGATCTCTAAAAGTCTCTTGGCAAAATCTCTGAAAGCGACCTCTTATTGCTGCAAGATCTCTGTACATATCTCTATAAGAGGCCGCTTGGCAAGATCTCTGTACAAGCTCCCTACAGGAGGTCTTTTGGCAAGATCTGTTTCAGAGGTCCTTGTCCAAGCTACCTATAAGAGCTCTCTTGGCAAGATCTATGTAAGATACCTCTCAGCAAGATCTCTGCAACAGATCTCCGTGCAGTGTCTCTGTACAAGATCTTTACAAGAGGTCTCTTGGCAAGCTCTCTGTACAAGCTCCCTATAAGAGGTCTCTGGGCAAGATCTGTTTCAGAGATCTCTGCGCAAGCTCCTTATAAGAGCCCTCTTGGCAAGATCTCGGTAAGAGACCTCTTGGCAAGATTTCTTTACAAGATCTCTGTACAAGCTCTCTGTGCAAGATCTCTATGAGAGGTCTCCGTGGCAAGATCTCTGCACAAGCTCTCTTAAAAAAACCTACTTGTCAAGATCTCTGCGCAAGATCTCCTTGACGATAAAAATGAACACCGCGCCACACCACACGCCACAATGATAGCGATCTGATACGCCCAAAGTGCCGAGAGGTTTGTGTGAGCGATAGCAAATTCGCATCGCGCCGCAAGGAGAGCGATCTGAGAGGTCCAAAGTGATGAGAGGGTTGCGCGAGCGAGCGCAACATTCGCACCGCGGCACAGGGAGAGCGATCTGACAGACCCAAAGTCACGAGACGCAGTCGCAATGCACATGGACATCTCACGAGGGCATGTTTGTGGTAAAAGTCATCAAAAATGCCGTGCATGTATGAGACTACCTCGAAAGAACGCCCGGCCTTAGCAGCTACTGTAAGAACCCCAAGGGTGTGTAGCCACACTGTTTGGGGAAAAAATGGAACCCAAACAAGGCCAAGATTCTAGTAGGAACATCACCCATCAGAGTCCAAAACAATTCGGATCGCTGGGCCAACACCATCTTAATTTCCGGATTTTTGGATGATTGTTGGCGATATTCAAGTCTTGTATTCCAAACAGTTCCCGTCCTTTTGGATATTTCAGCAGTCCCAACTTTCGCTGCCCTGCTGATCGGTGAATCCCTTTCCCCGCGCATCTTAAGCACTCACCAGAAATGATGGATTCGAAAAAAAACATGACAGCAACTATTACTAGGTCAATCTTGGATGGGTACTTTAATCCTTTAGTCTGTTGGTATCAATGGGATTATCTACTAACCAACTAAGAATTTATTTTTTTGCATGGTAGCTAAGATTGGCACTGTTTCATCATGGAGAAGGTCCATGGGGCCCCTGGGGGCGTTAAGTCCAGGGGATCAACCGCTCTGGATCTGCAGGAACCCACGAAGCAGCCGAAGGCTTGCCGGATGCTTTGCCTGTGCCCACGGAGGAAGTGTTGGAGAGCCCAGGCTGTAGAGCTGGCTGGATGTAGCCATGAAGATCATCATGAAGTTTTCCTTTTTGAACAATAAATTCTATTAGTTTCTATCATATTCTATCTAAAACCATTTTAAGAACCAAAATGGAGACAATGGTGATTTCACCGAAAAAAATGTTTGGTGATTGCGAATATCTTCTGTTTTCCATCCCTGAAGATGGGCTCAAAACACCCTCTTGGTGGCGGTATGAAAGACCGATGTTTGAGGCCATGTTTGAGGGTATAATCATACTACCCTCTGGTTATGACTAACGTAACCATGGAAAATGATGGCCCATAGAAATGGATGATTTTCCCACTAAAACCTCCATTTATTTTGGGGATTTTCCATGGCTATGTTAAATAACCAGAGGGTATCTTCTGGGTTGCGACGTCTTCCTTTATGTGGGTTGAAACCACCAACTGGTCTGCGTTTTGCCTGCGGAATTGCCGTGTCAGCCTATCAGCATCTCAACACACCCAACACTTACGCCGATCATTGCTGTTGGCGATATCGAAGTTCCATTCGAATTTTCTAACCCGCTATATATTATGCATATGCATAGCTTTATGTACTTGAATGTATGATTTACGTATATAAGTATGTATGTATATATGTATAATATATATATAATTATATATATATGCATTCTGTCCAGATGCATTTCATTACTGTTGTGCATTGCGGAGACCGTATTGGCAACGACTTCCATCATGGCCCTGACCGTAAACGCAGTGGATAATCTTGGGAATGTCTATAGACCTCTAATTCAACAGCTCGCCGCGTCATACCGACACAAAAGGCCGTGGAAGATATATACATTCATGATATATAGTACGATTTTTGAGATAGGATATATTGTATATTATAGTTCTATATATGATTTGATACGTATCATGATAGGCATGATATATGCGGTGACCGATACATGATAAATTGTACACGCCATATGATATATGATAAATGAGATACTTTATTATATTGTATGACATGACATGACATGACATATTTTGTTTTTGATTCTGATCTGATCTGATCTGATATATTGACATGACTATATTATATTCTATCATTTCCATTCTAATCCCATCTCCATTGTCCCTTGTGCTGTGTCAGCCTTTACCACTTTCCTTAGGCCTTCACCCACCTCGGTCCGACAGGAGCAGCCTGGAGTTTTTTCGCCTCCTGGGGCTGATAGGTTTTTAATTGCTCATGGGATGGAGAAATTCACTGAGGCATCAACATTCCAAGTGGGACGTAGTAAAGGTTGGTATGTTCCCCAACCGAGTCATCCCATTTCATGAGTATCCAGGTTACAACCATAGTCATATTTATTTAGGACTGCACCCGGATATTGAGTGCTTAAGCGGGACGGTGACTGGTGATACAAGCAGCGGCTGGCAGGCATTCTCCAGATTCTCTCTTTGGTTTTCACATGTTTCCATAACATGCTTAGGGGCATCAGAATCTGGAACTGCTGTTTTGGACTATGCTCTGTTGCTTCCCTCGAGTCAATAAACCACTACAAGGACGCATAATTTTTTCATCGTCAGTAGTCCTGTTCAAACTTACTGCAAACCAATTTTGTAACCCTTTCTTCATCTAGAGGATCTAGTCCGGCATGCCTCTCGTGTTTTAGGACCCAATCCTAAGACCATGACCCGTACCATCGTTGGAAACCTCCAGCAATGAAACAATATCTAGGTCTCAAACATGCTGAAACGCAAAGAACCAGAAACACGGTGACGCCCAGGAGCCAGAAACGCTGGCTGCAATCCCGGTCACCTTGGTGACCTGGTGACACCATGACCGCACAGTGGTTGAACAGCCAAGTCCAAGAAAACACCTTTGCAATTGTTTGCATATTAGTGTTACGTTCCATTGCCATTCATACAATTTTATACGCATCTTACACCAACCAGGGGAGTACAAGATGATAGTTTGGCGTATTCTGGCGATATCCTATCATATATGGAGGTTTCGTTTCATTTTGGGTTACCCGAAAATCATCCATTTGTGTTTGGGTACGATGGCAAAACCGGTAAAAAACCTATGGTTTGGGGTAGCCTCTGGTAATTTAACATAGCCATGGAAAATCACCATTTTTCATGGGAAAATCCACCATAGATGGCCATTTCAATAGCTTTTTGTATGTTTACCAGAGGGTAAACCTCCATTTTCCTATGGTTTTCCATAGTTTTTTGTATGTTTACCAGAGGGTAGCTATATTTCAGGAGTTTCCTCCATATGGTCAGTTCACAATCCAGGCAGATGCCGCGAGTTCAGCCATGAAGTCCAGATCTGCAGCTTCCTATCAGTCGTCTTCAGGCCATGGCAGTGACAGGTTCGCCACGTGAATACGACGTTCATAGAATTGGATGATGGGAAAATTTTAACCGGAAAGCCCTATATTTGATGGTAAAAACCATGGTTTCCGGTTAAGATTTTCCCTTAAACCAACCCAATGATACGTCAAAATTAGGACCATATCAGTGAAGACACGAAGTGAATCACATTATTTTCATATTCTGAAATTACCATCGTATCATAGCATAGCTAGCAATATCATATCATATCATATCATATCATATCATATCAATGGTCAATGATACTGACAACAACTCAGCAACGCACCAGTCTGAGGTGACGCAAAGGTTGCCTGGTTTTTCCAGCTGTTTAGACAAGCTCCTGCTGCAGGGGTGGTTCAGTCGCCATCAGAGCTGCCAGTGCCCACGTATCTGTTGGAGTCTCAGCCTGCGACCGACTGTTAAAATGACGGCCTGAAACATCTCTGGTCTAGAGAAAGTTGCTTCTGTAACATGTCCATATCGAAACAATCATTGTTTTTTTTTTTTTTTTTCGGAGGCTTCCGAAGTCGGTATCGAAGATCATCCAAAATGAGATCAGTATAGCATTAGAAACCTATTCTGGTTGGTGGTTTGGAACATGAATTTTATTTTTCCATATATTGGGAATGTCATAATCCCAACTGACGAACTCATATTTTTCAGAGGGGTAGGGCTCAACCACCAACCAGATAATTTGCCATTAACCATTATTATCCATTCACCATCCATTAACCACTATTTTCACCACTATTTACCATCATTAACTATGGAAAGATCTACCATTTTCAATGGATAAATCATGTGAAAAATCATATTTCTATGGAGGTTTCTGAATTTCTAGCTGGGAAAATCATCTATTTCGATTAGGGCCATCCATGGCGAACTGTTAGTCATCACCAGTATTGTTTTGGGAATCCCCTTTTCAGAAGCGACCGATCGTCGATCATCCAATCTGCCGATCTGAGGCCTTCGCCCACATCTCCACGCGAGGCGCGTATCAAGCGAGCGGCGTTTTGCTGTGATAAAAGATGTGGGGATTATGGTTAATCAATGGCTTAATACTATATATATATGGTTTATTATGGTTTATTATGGTTTTATATATGCTATTTGTCTATGAACTAGATAATTCTCAAATCAAAATCAAGATTATCAACCCCTCAAACTGGATTTTTTTTGATTACATTTGATGGGTTGACTTTCCAGGGACTTTCTGTCAAACCATGGGTGAAGCTGGGGTTCATCCAATCTCGGCCGTTAAGGTTATAAGATCAACAAATAAACACGTATTATATATATATGTATGTATGTATGTAACAACATATTATATGGATATGTATTTGTACATGTAACGTATATGTATATGTACATGTTTATGTATATGTACATGTATATTATAGATTATAGATATATTGACCAGATTGACGATAGCAGGACAGAACTGCTGCACCTCCCCCTTTGTGTCCTGGTCACGACGGCAGGAACTGGAAGGGACAGCAACTGCGCCAACAATGGTGGCCACAGTTCCAGCATTGAGCTGAGGTCATAAAATTTGGAACATCCTCATGTTTGGTGGAGAGAAACCAACAGCTAGGTGAAATTGATGTCACCAAGTTTTTCCAGGGTACCCTCTGGTCATTTATATAAACATAGGTAGGGAACATCATCATTCTTAGCAGGTAAATCATCTTACTGAATATAGGTCATGGCTTCCATCACAAACTCTTGAATTATCAGAGGTTGCCTACAATGTGGTGCCCCCCCAGATAAGTTGGTTTATAAACCCCATTAACTATAGTTATAAGTTATAAGTATAATAAACTATATATAGTTATTGGAGTTTTGTTCACCAACTTAGCTATCGTTTGGGGGCCCCAGGTTACAGGCATCTGACAAAGTCGTACCTGTTTTAGGAAAAAATCGTTGTGCCTTGGGGAAGTGTGTTTCGCAAAAGTCGTGCCTTTAGCAAGAACGCATAGGAACTCTGGAGTTTGGATATGGTAAATGCCATTCAAAAACACGCTAGGCATGACTTAGGCGTGACCTTGTCGTTTCCCTGTACCTACCCATGTTTGCAATGAACACTTTTCTCATGAACTCACCAGAAAATCCCATTACATCATTGTGCTGGTTGGTGGTTTGGAATTATTTGGAACATGAATTTTCTGACTTTCCGTATATAGGACATAATCATCCCGACTGACGAACTCATATTTTTCAGGGGGGTAGGTCAACCACCAACCAGATTTGGATGTTGGATCCTTTGGGATATATATATATATCTAATAATAATATATATAATAATATATATATAGATGTAATAGATAGATTCATGGATAATGATCTAATTTATAGTCCCATATTCATAGATAGATCATATATAGTCCCATGAGTTGACGCTCCGAGGTCCCAACGGCCTCGGACCCGACACTTCTTCAGGAGCACGGCCAGGACCGGTGTGGTGCCATGGCCCCCAAAACATCTCTAACAATGGGGGGTTAACTATGGTTTATGGTAGATATACGTAGATATACTATAGTTAATGAGGCTTATAAACCAAAAACGTTTGAACATATTGGGATATATGAAAGTTTCTATAGTCATGGGGGTACCCCGAGCTTGCTGGATGGTTTATTGCGATAATTTCTGGTGACTGCAGCTCTTTGCTTAAGGGCTGATGCGTTAGGGGGACAACCGGTGCTGGACGTGGACGGTTTTCACATTTGGGACCATGGGACAGGATGGATTCACCAATAAATGATCGACAAATAAACAACCAGATCCAATCATTGGGACAGGGATGTTGCAACCAGGCATGTTTACCAGCGATCTAGGGAATCTAGGGTGTGCCCAAAAACAAGAAGACGCTGTCCCACTTTTTGGCAATTTCAATCGGGAACAGGATGATCGCCCGTCAAAGTGTTAAGGATTTGCTTACCCCCTGGGCGAAACGTTCATCATGACGACTACATCCCCATTCTTGTTGGGTAGACCGGTAGACCTCCTTAAATTTTGGTTGGATACTCTAGAAAAGTGAGAAAGAAATCGAACCTAATTTGTCTTATGAACCTTACAAAGTTGGGTATCACGATTGGATATATTTTTGAATATACACTGAGCAAACCTGGGTTAAGGGCAGGTTATGCAAGGGGCTAAGTTTTGAACCATACATGGAGGAATACAACATGCTG
The DNA here is from genome assembly GCA_947184155.2 of Cladocopium goreaui. NCBI lineage: Eukaryota > Dinophyceae > Suessiales > Symbiodiniaceae > Cladocopium > Cladocopium goreaui. The sequence goes on from CAMXCT020006675.1 coordinate 224,617, forward strand.
AAAAAAATGCCAAGAAGTGCCTCTAACTTTCACCAGGATGCATACCCTCTGGTAATATAGCCATTGAAGATGGCCCAGTCGAAATAGTTGATTTATCTATCAGCAATGGGGATTTTCCAGCTCGCAAGCTGTTAGTTTACCAGGCCGGGTAAGCCATCAGTACCTGTTCAGTCGCCCCATGGAGCCTTTGATCCCGGCGGTTTTACGTCACAACGTCACAGGAGGTGCAAAGCGCTCTGGCCTCCAGTGCAGTTCTGTCTGACTCGGGCATCGCCATGTGTTGGACTGAGATCAACCCTCTGGTCCCAACATGGCCTGAAAGAAATCGGCCCATCTTAGCTACATGGTTCCATTCAAGTATATATATTGAAGTACCATTTTTGCTGATGTTTGGCCTTGTTTGGGGCCAACATCGGTTAGGAAATTGAGGGAGGTGAAACTCGCAGAAAATCTTTGACATTCTACCTGCATTTTTTTTTTAGCCGATTGACACGTTGCATGTCCAGCTGTTGTTTTCTCAGCATGGAGTCTCTCCTGAGTTCAATTATTGATTTTGGGTGGGGCGGTCTTGTGGCGTCACACTTTGATGACTATCTCCATATCTTTCATTGCTGACATCATGATTCTCGCGATCGTTTCGTATCCTCACTATTGGTATCCCGGATCCCCACTATGATTGGGTGCTCATTGACCCCCCAATTTGGAGGGAAGAAATACTGCAAAGAAATCCTTATCCATTTTTCCATAAATTTAGAGGTAAGGTTTTCCCTTCAATCAATCCATTTGCTGGATTTTATACGTAAGTGGAGTGGAATTCTACTGAAAACCATTTTATTTTGCAAATTTTACAGTGAAATATGGCGGTTTCCGGTATTTTTCGTTTAAATGATATAAGTTGGGAACCATTGAGCCCTCCCTTTTGAAGATCCGCCAGCAGTAAGGTCCTCCCCAACAGAGTTGCCAGTGCCAACAGAGATGCAACAATCTCCCACCTCTGTGCAAGCGGTGCGCGTAAAGGGGGTTGGTGGTGGCAAAATCGGTTTGTCCAAAGATAGGGTAATTTTGGAGCACGATACCCCGTTCAAGAAGTAATTGCAGTATCTTAGAACGAAGTGGTTTGAATAGGGTTGACAAGTCTGAGATTTTGTGCAGAGATTAAAGCAGGAGGCAGAAGACCCATATTCATGTTCATGCAGAGATAGATTGGTGGAAGAACTAAGTTGGTGAACTTTGGAGTACATATGTTGGTCACAACCCCCCAACCGACGCTTGTTTATTCGGAGATGTCAACCTTTCAATATTAGATACACCCCTATAAAACCCATTTGAGCATTGGATCTATTCATTTTGGATTGCCATATGTATGGATCGATTTTTTTCAATTTTTTATGGGAAGGGATTAATGACTACCAACTGATCTGCGCGGACCAGGAGGGTGATGAACCCACTGTTGTTCCACTGACCTTGACGGCAATGACAGCGGCTCGACGTGCAGTTGCTGTGGGTCAACTGAACCTGTTTTGAGGCTTGAGTCTTGCCCAGATTCATGTCCAAATTTCTTTGGAGACATCCTTGACTTTAGTTGTTTGAAGTATGTTGAAGGTTGAAAAGTGCTTAGTTCCGTGATTTTTGACACGCGGCTTCCTTGCATATCGCGGCTTGACAGCAAATCTTGCGGTGTTTTTGCCCAGGTGCCTGCGCCGGAAGAGCCTCGCAGTACATACCTCTCAGGCGCCACCAAAGACCTGATATTTTGATGGGCTTAGAGCGCTACCCGATCACCAAAAAAAGTAGGAGTCGATTGGGCTTGTGACTGGGTATGAGACCTGGATAGATCTGGGAAATATGATGACTAAGCCACATGATGGTTGGTTCACGGATTGTTCAAGGTAGATATCAGATAGACCCTCCGCAATCTGAGAGTTTGGTCAGGACATTGACATACATCCAGGGACGAACTCAGGTGGGTGCTTCTGATCTCAAGGTTCACTAGAGTGTTCAAAGCCGCTCTGTTGATGATTGGGAGTTGTAGTACCCAATAGATTGGCGATGATCAAGCCATCCAAGCCATCCATGGGAATCTGCAGAATCCCCATGAAGCAATCCACTGTCCGTTTCAGCTCCTTTTCAAAAACTGGTTTCATTTTAGTTAGAAACGGTGCACTGCTTCACCGGGCTTCAGGGGGGAATTTTTAGGCTTGAACAATCAGTGAAATAGGTTGAAATATGGCGAAATATGGTGAAAGTCATAGTGGCATGAAAGTCATCGTGAAACAGACCATCTTTCACCATATTTCACTATTTCACCATATTTCAACCATATTTTTGTGAATGAAACAGGACCGATTTTTGGTGAGTTTCTCCCAATGCGCCAGATTCCATGCCCATCCACTCGCCAGAGATGCCGGTTGGGGACGCCTAGATGGCTTGGTGACGGTTGGGGACGCCTAGATGTTGAGAAACCTCCCCATTTTGTTGGAAGATCATTGGGCATATTGGAATATAATCCTAGATTATGTTCTAATCTTACGTGGTTTAAGCTGCTCATTCAAGATGGTAATCTCCAGCCATCTTGACTGTCGAGCATGGTATATTAAAGGAAATCAGTTATGTATTAAACAAAAACAATCGGCAGCCCATTCCCTCCTTACCATATCCATATTATATATCCTTGGTGAATGTCCCCGTCTTGGATGATGCAAACACCCCATTCCCCAATGGTGGTAAATAAGCAAAAACAACCTGGCAGATCCTGGAACATTTATTTGGACACAACATCCCACTGAAATATAAATTGGAGGCTGCTATATGATATTTTCCACTATTATGTGGAGGAACATATATTTTTGTTAAACATCCCACTAAAATAGTGGCAAATCACTGTTCTAATCTTTTCCCATGAAGGTTGCTAATTCGATTCGAGAATTTTTGCCCTGCAGCATCCTGGAAGAGATCCCCCAGACCTGCCAGGTGCCTACGGAGATGCCGACACCCAGCATGGAGGACCTCAAGGTCGCTGGGAGGGGTGAAATGGGTGGCAGCTATGGTTGGGACACATATTGAAACTCTACATAAATGATGTATGAGTTGTGGCTTAGTGGCAAAAAACTGCGGAAATACTAGCGTTTCGGCGTCCAAAAGTGGCCAAAACACCGCTATTTACAGTGTTTCGTTCCTTCCACGTTTTCTTGAAATTGGAAAACTGTGTAACTCCAGCATTTTTTCCAATCAACCCGCCAAACATGCTGTAATTTATAGTGTTTTTTTGCTTTGCTTTCAAAAACACTGGTATTTGCAGTGTTTTGTGCATCTCTGGTCTAAAAAGTATTGGTATTTACAGCATTTTGTTAATTTCGAAAAGCAACAAATCGTCCGACAAATGTGTCAAAACGGCACTTTTTTCCGATTTTAGGTACCCTCAAATGAGCGACCCAAATTCCGTCCAAAAAGCTCTCCCCCCAGAGTACATATTCCCATTCATGTTGAAATAGTTGTCTCCCATCTGGGCAGGGGGAACAAAAAAACGGGGTGCTCAAAAACAGACAGGTTACTGTATTGAAATGACCAAGCACTCGTGGGCCTCAATGTGTCCTGATTTTTTCGACCCACATACTGTCTGTATGTATCTGTTTCCCACTGTTGCTCGAATATATCAATATCTGGAACCTTTCCAAAAACTTGTTGTTGGTTAGTCTCCCCATTGTTGGTGATACAGCAATCCAATCTATTGGTTGCTTCTTCCAATTTTTTTTTGGCTTAAAGCCCTGTCTGATCAGAATTTCAATATACATGCAAAACACCTTGTTTATCTTTTCTTACGTCCAAAGATTAGTAGACTATAACATCAAATCATAGATGTCTGGTTGGTGGTTTGGAACATTATATATTTTTCCATTCAGTTGGGAACAATAATCCCATTTGACTTTCATATTTTTCAGAGGGGTAGGGCTCAACCACCAACCAGCATGTAAATCATCCTTAATCATCAATCATCATTAACATTATCATTTTTACCATGGATTAACCATGATTCACCAATATTATATCTGTATTATAGTTGAACCCATGGCATGGTTTTCACAAAGGTCATATCCCCCCCATGATCCCCAGCAGCAAGTCGTTTTGCAGGCGCCAGAGCCGCCTGAAGCGCCGGTGCCGGAGGCGGCCCAGGCTTCCTCGCAGCAGGTGGGGGTCCTGAAGTCCCGATTTTTTTCAGCGAAAATGATGGAAAAACCATGGAAAAACCATGGAAAAACCATGGAACAACCATGAAAATGATGGAAAAACCATGGAAAAACCATGAAAATGATGGAAAAACCATGGAAAAACCTCATAAATATGAAGGTTTCTAGCTGGGAAAATGTAAATTTGTTTCAGCTTTTTTTGAGAACATGGCGGATTGGTGATGGAAAGCTCACCCTATAAATGAAGGTTCTAATGGGTTATTTTCAAACCATGAATGATTAAATAGATCTATTTAAATAGGGGATATCTAAAGACTCCCCCAAATCAACTCAGACCCTGCCAAATAATGTTTACATAGACATGGACCCTGCCAAATAATTATTTGGGGGGGTTGGAAGATTAGTTTCCACTTTCCACTAAAAATTTGCTATTTTCAGGGTCTGTGTTGATTTCGAGGAGGGTAGGTTTTCACAACATTAGCCAATAGATATTCAAGCAATGCTTGGGTGATACGTAGGTTCAACCAACGAGAAATAGAGGATTTGCTAACAACAACAGTTGAAACTGGTGGATTAAGCACTAACAATTGGGACATTGGGTTTTACCCAATCAAGAGGAACCCAAAATCACCCAAAATAGGTCATTTCTAAAAGGCATTAAGGATGAATGGGGATTTACAGCCACCAAAAAAAAAAAAACGACACAGGGATTTTCAACCCCAAACCACAAAGTTGAAACCTGAAGAATTTACAGAACATTCTTACTGTCTTTGCAAACAAAAAGGCCATATTTCCAACAAAATCCCACTGGGCATGGCTCAATGACCCGCCCTCAGGAGGTCGACTCTTTGATGGCGATATTAAAATTGAATGGCAATATCATGTCCAGTGTTTCTATGTTTTTCTGGGATTCCAAGTGCCATGAAGACCATTGACTAATATTTTTCAGAGGGGTAGGTATACCACCAACCAGCTTATAATATATATATAGCCATAATCACCATAATCATTTAATTATAGTCATATAAACCTATAGTATCCTATAGTCATATCATAGTCATATCATATTAATGATGACATTGTTGTGATGACATTGTCATGACATGTGCAACCGAAAATCATGGAACCTGGCAGGTCAGCAGTGGACTCATGGATTCCGCGCCAGTGAGTTCTCCAACGGCCTGGGGAGGGTGGAGAAGCTGAAGAACATGACATAAAATCGTGGGATTTTCATGGATTTTAAGGGATTTTATTGAAGTTACCTGAATTTGAGTGGGATTTTCATGGATTTTAATGGATTTTATTGAAGTTACCTGGATTTGAGTGGGATTTTCATAGATTTTCATGGATTTTATTGAAGTTACCTGGATTTGAGTGGGATTTTCATGGATTTTATGGGATTTTATTGAAGTTACCTGGATTTGAGTGGGATTTTCATGGATTTTAAAGGATTTTATTGAAGTTACCTGGATTTGAGTGGGATTTTCATGGATTTTAAAGGATTTTATTGAAGTTACCTGGATTTGAGTGGGATTTTCATGGATTTTAAAGGATTTTATTGAAGTTACCTGGATTTGAGTGGATTTTATTGATTACCTGGATTTGAGTGGGATTTTCATGGATTTTAAAGGATTTTATTGAAGTTACCTGGATTTGAGTGGGATTTTCATGGATTTTAAAGGATTTTATTGAAGTTACCTGGATTTGAGTGGGATTTTCATGGATTTTAAAGGATTTTATTGAAGTTACCTGGATTTGAGTGGGATTTTCATGGATTTTATGGGATTTTATTGAAGTTACCTGGATTTGAGTGTGATTTTCATGGATTTTAAGGGATTTTATTGAAGTTACCTGGATTTGAGTGGGATTTTCATGGATTTTCTGGGATTTTATTGGATTTTCATGGATTTTCTGGGATTTTATTGAAGTTACCTGGATTTGAGTGGGATTTTCATGGATTTTCTGGGATTTTATTGAAGTTACCTGGATTTGAGTGGGATTTTCATGGATTTTAAAGGATTTTACGTGGATTTGAGTGGGATTTTCATGGATTTTAAAGAATTTTATTGAAGTTACCTGGATTTGAGTGGATTTTTAATGGATTTTGAAGGATTTTATTGAAGTTACCTGGATTTGAGTGGGAGATTTTTACTGGATTTTCAAGGATTTTATTGAAGTTATCTGGATTTGAGTGGATTTTTAATGGATTTTCAAGGATTTTATTGAAGTTACCTGGATTTGAGTGGGATTTTCATGGATTTTAAAGAATTTTATTGAAGTTACCTGGATTTGAGTGGATTTTTAATGGATTTTGAAGGATTTTATTGAAGTTACATGGATTTGAGTGGATTTTTAATGGATTTTCAAGGATTTTATTGAAGTTACCTGGATTTGAGTGGGATTTTCATGGATTTTAAAGAATTTTATTGAAGTTACCTGGATTTGAGTGGATTTTTAATGGATTTTGAAGGATTTTATTGAAGTTACCTGGATTTGAGTGGATTTTAATGGATTTTAATGGATTTTATTGAAGTTACCTGGATTTGAGTGGATTTTTAATGGATTTTCAAGGATTTTATTGAAGTTACCTGGATTTGAGTGGATTTTTAATGGATTTTAATGGATTTCAATCGATCCTGTGAAGGTGGACACAAGAGGAGGCCGATCAATATTGCTCACACTCCCATTCAGGTCCCCTTTGGATCCGTTTCTACTATGGGTGATTCACATCGTTCGCATGAATATCGTCCAAGTCATACATAGGATGCACCAAACTGACTGACTCAGTCCTGATGGCACTTCCAAGTACACTCCATCAGTAGAAACCATTGAAGTCCATTTTAAAATCCAGTCCAGTCCAATAGTAATGAGGTAAATCCAATCATCTACCATCCCCAGTTTGGGTTTAATTTTGGGATATACAACCAATTTTTTGGGATTATTTAAAAGGGACCCCAATAGACGCTTGCTGGGATGGTGAAAAATTGTTGAGTTTACCACATTAATCCACATTTTGGTTTGTGCTCGCAGCTTCCAGCTGGGAAGGTACTGGTTCTATTTTCAACATGGAACCCAAAAGTCGACATCTCCTAAAACTGGTTGGTGGTTTGGAACATTTTTTATCTTTCCATATATTGGGAATAATGATCCCAACTGACTAATATTTTTCAGAGGGATTGAAACCACCAACCAGAAAACCATCTAGAAGCATTCTTAAGAACATCCAGGAAGCCCTTGGAATAAGACTTGGGCATGGCATCATGGGTCACTTTGATCCACAGGAGCTGCCAGTGCCCACTGAGATGCCATCGCCCACTGAAGGTGGGGGTTTTAGGGATGCCATCATCTCCACTTTTTTGGGGGAAACTTTTGAAAATGGAGATGGGTCAAAAGTCAAAAGCTATTCTATCCCATTCTAACATATTTGGGAGGATTGATTAAACATCCATTTACCAGCTGTTTTGGGGTTCACCAAGGTACCAGGGTTTTAGCCCAGACCCAAATTATCATTGTAGGGGTGGATCTTAAAGCTCAGGAAGCTTTGTTGCCAGCAACGAATGAATAAGATGGGACTCCTGACTATTATGACTGTTGCAAGCATGTAGTCTTGATTTCAACGACTTGTGTTTGTTTCGTCTTCTTTGGGACATCCGGTCCGATCCGCAACTTTCACAAAATCCCAAGTCCTGCATCCAGGAATCGAAGGGACAGAGGAAGTAAGGACGCAAGATGCAACTGCGGCCTTCACGCAAGAGATGGAGGTGGAAACTCGAATCGCAACTGAAACGCGGGAGCGCCCTGGGGGAGTTGTGACCGGTGGGGCGGCTTTTTCCATGTTGGTTGTTAGATGCCAGTCAAGGATTTCAGGCAAGATGAGGTATCGAGTAGTATGTAAAGGCCTCTATGAAAACTTGCTTCACATGGTTCCTTTATAGTTGAAACGGCGCAGGACAACGCTACAGGCCACTCCATGCCCAAAAGGGTCAGTAAATCATGGTCGATATAGAACTCCCAATAAAGGTCTTGTTGACTTGAGGCGAAGGCCTTGGTCGGAATACGGGGATGAATTTGATACTAGGCAACAAGAGCCACTTCTGAGCCACTTTCTTCGATTGTCATCCCAGCAGCACGCTCTGGTGTTTTCTTTGGTCCGCAGGAGCCAACAGAAGTTGCCCCTCGGCGCAAAGAAACAAGTTTGTACGTTTCTGGTTCTGATTCAGCTGACTCACGGCTTTGGTGGTTGATCTGATTTGCAGTGAAGACAGGGGCACCATGTATCAAAGGTTTCGAGGTTTAGAGGTATCTCTTCCATTTGTGGAGAGGGCAACTCAACCTCCTCTACCAAAGTAATCTGGACGTCTCCGATGGATTCTGAAGGAAGGACAAGGGGTTCCTAGTGTTTGACCTATTCCGAATTGGCGGATGCGGCTTTGCCAGACGGTATGATTTTGGGGGATCTATCGAAACCTTGGGAAAAGAAGAGATGCAGCTTTCTCACGGGTTCATTGATCCACACCCAAAAGAAGAGGACTAATATCCCAAAGTTTCGACTTCTTTCACATGTTGTCAGAGTAGAACTAAGACTACGACTACGATATGAGGGGATGGACATTCTTTTGAGATCGCCTCCATGAAGGCAAAATTCACGGAGGCCTCCATTTGCTCATAATAGAAATCAGGCTTCCCTGTCAAAAATCCTTCAAACTGTATCTGCTAATCATCCCGAAGCAGATGGGATATGGATTTTGCAATCCTACTCCCGTTTTGGTGAGGATTTAGATAGACATTTCCATACTGGTATCTACTCCAGGATGACTATTTATATTATTTTATATTTATATTCCCATGAAATCGCATGAAATCCATAATCCACATTTCTTGATGTTCAAGAGCCGTTTTTCCCCCGAACATCCCCATCTTTTCCCCGGTGTTTTCCAGGTCATCTGACCATCGGATGCTGCCGATATGAGGTGAACACCAGCAGTGTGGAGAAGACCTTGTCGGCCCCCTCGCGCTTGACACGCTCCACGGAGCCTTCCACGCTGCCGTCGGGGCCGAAGATCGGGGCCGTCTGATTGTTAGCTATCTGACCATGAAAATTCAGAAAAAAACTGTGGAAAATGCCAAAGATATCTAAGGATGACTTTCCTGTTGATTTTCATTTTTCCTCTTTTTGGAAGATGATACCTTGGGCTATCCCTCCACCCCCTAGGGCTGAATGTTGCCGGTGGTAAGTGGAGGATAGCCCAAATGAATCCAAATGATACCTGTATGCTAGAGAGGACCCTTATATTTGAAAGTAGAACTCATGGTTCGATTTTCTCTTACCCATAAATCAACACAGATGTGGAAAACCCATGGGGTTTCCCCCGAGGATGTTACCATAAGAAGTAACCACATTCCCAGGATGTGATTACCAGGTTGATGTTTCCTCCACATCCAGGTGTCCGACTCGCCGGCATTTATTTTGGTTCAAAAAACAACTCCAGTACTTTAGCACAACCATGGAAACTGGCCTATAGATGGTTTTCCTATTCCCATAGCCATATATCTGGTTGGAACATTTTATATTTTCCCATATATTCGGAACAACAATCCCATTTGACCAATATTTTTCAGAGGGGTTGAAACCAGCAACCAGATATAATGATATGGTGATTTTCCATATCTACGTTAAATTACCGAAGGGTAAGCCAGCAACAACTGGGGAAACATGGTGATTATTCATGTTGACTTTCCAAGGATAGTCATTCAAAACACCAGAGGGTAAATCCACCAATTTTTGTAGGTTACCGATGAATGACCATAGAATCACCATTCACCCACAGGATGGTGCCCCCCAGTTATAAGTTGATTTATAAACCCTATTAACTATACTTAGTTAAACTAGTTATATCTACCATAAACATAGAATTCAGCCACAGCCATATCTCAACTGAACGCTATTTGAAGAGGGCACCATTCACCCACCGTTTTTTTATGTGAAAATGACCTGAGGTCCTCCTTCCTAGACGTTCCAGTGCCCACCGAAGTGGTGTCGCCCTTGCCGGTGCCGCAGTCGGCGTTGCCGGAAGAGGAAATGGTGCCGCGGCCGCGGGAAATAACGGTGGAAATTGAGGGGAACCTGGGTATAAAATGAGGGGCTAAATGGGGATCACTTACACATGGGATATCTTGATGTGTTTTTTCTATGATTTAAT